>VUQK01010367.1:29275-42599 GCA_015106715.1 Bujurquina vittata | reverse complement strand
ATATATCTAAAAAAAAACACAAATAAGAAAAAAAAATATATATATATACTGTAGAGCTCTCTCTCTCTCTCTCTCTCTCTCTCTCTCTCTATATATATATATATATATATATATATATATATTATCAAGCTATCATAGGAATGTGGCTAGTCCACATGACATAAAATTCAGGTGTTGCATTCTGGGACTGCAGTTTCACAACAGCTGAAAGTGCAGCTGACTAAAAATCAAATTAGCTAACTCACTGTTGACAGAAGAACATGTTTCTAATTCATTTTAAGTTAACGCTAATTTGCTTTAGTTTGGCAAACAGCTTAGGAGCTAAGCCAGATCCTTTTCTCAGGCGTTAGTGGCGATAAAACTAGAGCTGAAAGCAGAGACGGCCTTAATCTCTGGGTCTGAAAAGGTAATGCAGTGCCAAGTGACTTAAAACTACATGTTCCTTTTAATGGCCAGCAGGGTACAACGCCTTTGTTTGAAGAAATAATTCTAACTGTAGTAAAGAAGTTAGCAAAATGCTAACATACTATGTCTCAGCGTTGTATTTTTTCTTTGAAAACTGGTACTTAACAGCTCTACTTCATCTACTGGCTAATAGTCACACTCCACAACCATGCAGAGTCTGAAGATTCGATCCCAAGCTTTTGCTGGTCCTTGGGAAAACACTGAACTGTGAGGCATCTCACATGGCAACTTGCTGACATTAGAGAGTGGGCTGATCATAAACCAAAGCATTAAACAAATCGAAACCATCACCAGTTGATAAAATTAGAAGGAAATCAGATGGGCATCAACGTTATTGCCAATATCCTGATGGCAGCATGGATGTCTGTAATAAACTTCAGCATGAGAAGCAATTTAATATTTCATATGATAAATCAAGGATAAGTGAAAAGTTTGACTATGGCTGCTGGCACTACAGAAAAAGTCTGTAGTTAGTAATGCTGGGGTTCAAACCCAGGGCACTGTGGATAGCTGAGCTAAATTTATTGGCAATTCAATACATTTCAGTAAAAGATAACAGTGCCAACCTTATGGTGGTGCTACATGAAAAATTAAACATGACAAAAGTCAGCGGGCTCCATCCTTTATCCTGCTCAAAATATATCAATCTGGACCAAAATTGAGGGCTGGCCTACTCTAATAGCAGCTAATAATTATAACTGAACCTTTGTGGCATATACACTGTTAAATAGTTTTCTGTCAAAACTTGTTCATACGCTTTCAGTTCAACTCATATTCAGTATAAATCAAGCAAACCACCACTACACTGAAGGAACATAGGCACTCATAGTAACATAAACACACAGCATTTGCCACCTAAGCCCACATGGTCCAAATATTGTCTCTTCAGTACACCAGTGGAGCTGGTAGACACAAGCGCTGAGACATCGCACAAACACCGTCACTCCCACCAAGCCATGAAGGTGACACTGACAGAAACCTTGGCTCTGCTGCTCCTCGAATACTCAAAGATCATCTTCCAGCTGGCAGAAACTCAATCCACTCCCCATTCTCCTCACCTTCCACTGTGATGGATTGACAAGAGGAGGCTTGAAGGGTTGAGGGACCACTCAGGCTCATCACATCAAACAAACCACCCACACAGAGGTTGCTGGTGGCCTTATGTCAAATTCACAAACTTTGTGCAAACTTTCCTTCTGCGTCCGCCTTCTCTTTACAGGCTGGGCTGTTCTAACCTATCAGATATTTCCCTCGAGGTGAGTGAGTGCTGCCTTTGACTCATCAAAAATGAAAGGGCTTTCACAAGCTGTGTGACGATACAGTCAGTGGAGAGTGCCACCATGAGGATTAAAGAAATAATACATGTGCACTGATGGCGAAGATAATAGAGGAAAAAATAATAATGATCCTTGAAAAGACGCCGTCGAGGCCAACAAGCGTGCAGATTTTCTTTCCATTTAAATTTCAGGTGGTTGCAGATTTTGGCTAAGGAATTAATCTTGCAAGCAGCTGCAATTATCCCTTCAGATTACTCACACTTTAAAGCAGGCTCACTCTTGAAAGAGGAACTGACAAACTGGCTGCCATCAAGGTCTTAGTCAGGCATGAAGCCATGTGAAAAGAGAAAAATTCATTGAATGCATCATCCCAGTGATTATTTTGGATCAAAGTGATCTAAATGTAAAAGACATTTACATGTGAAAATGTTCAGAACCCATTTAGTTATTCCAGTTAGGCCCAGAACTGGGTTTGCTGTGGCTCAGGAGATAGAGTGGGTTGTGCACTAGCCTCAAGGTTGGTGGTTTGAGCCTGAGCTGTTATTATCCACATGTTGAAATGTCCTTTTGCAAGACACTGAATGCTAAATTTCCCCTATCCGTCTCCGTGCATATAGGCAGAGGCGCTGTAAGCACAGAATAAAGTGTGTGAGTGTGACTCGTTCTGCTTTAAGTCATCAGTAAGACTAGAAAAGTGCTATATGAGTATCACTCCATTTATCACTTATCCACTTTGGTCCAGACTCATTTTTCTCAGTAGTGGATTGATTGCACAGAGCTGGAGCTTCTGCAGGCTGACCAACGTTTTGTGCAAATAATCACGTCACCAGACAATCAATCCTACGACTGGCAGGCTGACATTTGTAGTGGCATTTCTTTAAAGCTACTGAGTGGACAATGCAATCATTGCAATCACACTCATATTCGCCCCCGTTCTTATATCGGAGGAAAGGACCATGTTTGCATAGCAACCAGTGAACTGATGTATTAGTGTCATTTTGTCTTCGACCAATCAGAGCTTGGTTCGAGTCACCTGTTTCATAACATATTTTAGGACAGATGGTCGGCACCATTATTTTGGGTGAGTTTGAATGTGTTTGTTTGTGTAACTCACTGGTGTGACAGCACATGGAGGTTAAGAGGGGCCACCTGTGTCGTGAAGCAGATGATACAGGAGTCATCTCTCTCAGGACAGCGGGAGAGACGATGCAGTCTGGCGCAGACTGGCGTCAGGAGTTCAGGCAGGAGGCACAGAGTGGAAGAGTCAGTCAGTGTGAATGGCTGCAAAAAAAGCAGCAAATTTTTGTTAAGACAAGAAGAAGAGTCGCAAGAACTCATTTAAATCCATCTTAATTTAACAATTTTTACAAGGGGAGGAATAAGCAATAAATCATTTAATCATGTGATCACAGGTGAACATCAATAGTCACAGTAAACACAGCAAAAATGGGTTCATATGAGACAACAATAAATCACCATACATAGACATTTTTATTGAAATATACACAATATAATAGCGCAGACCTCAAAAGAAACTCAAGTCAACAACACCTGTAGCCAGTCAGACCTCAAAATACAAAATACTAAATTTAACTGACAAAGATATATGTAACATCCAGGATGTAGCAAGATAAATGCGCCTACTATTGATCACAAACTTATTAAAATCTGAGATTGGTCACACAATCGCACAAATACAATAAGCCCTTGTTACTAACAGTGGAAGGTTGGCTGAAAACCGTCAGCTATGTAAAAAGCTTTTAAAACCACTGACCTGGAGGAGACAGGCAGGCGTGCGCGCTAGAAAGACCTGCTGCGCTCTTCCCTCCTTCCTGTCACCACATGCCTACAGTTTACAGATATTTGAAGAATGGCACAATTATACCTGTATCACTGGAAAACCCCAGCTTTGTAACTTGACACTTTAAAAATGTGCAGCTCTTTATTTTCTGTATTTTTCTGTGTGAAACTCATCCACATTGTTCACTTGTGCTTAATCATTACAGAAAAGTCAGTTTACACCATGTTTATTAGTATGGTAATCTCATTTTCACCCCATCTGAGCTGGGGTGGAGGGGTGGCAGTGACTGGTTGGCAGTATCTAACATCCTGGCACAGATGCCACAGTTAAAGGGCACAGAGTCTGCGCCTGCTGATACTCAACCAATCTGTCTATCAAAGTCTTGGCAAGGCGAGTTGGCCAGGAGAGAAGTTATTTATTAGCAAAACAAGCAGAAGGGAACAGAAAAAAAAAAAGCTCTTTGCAGCGAAAAGGCTGAAAAGGATGATAAAATGAGACACCATGAAAAAGTGAAAGAAAAAAATCTTGAAAGAAGAGACGGGGCGCACGCAAACTAAATAACAAAAGGAACATGAGAGGCACACAGACGCTGCCTCACTTAAAAATTCGCCCGTGTCCAGAGAAAAAAAAATGACATGCTTCCTCCAGTCAGCCAGTTCCTGTCCTGGCAGAATGACTGAGCAGATCTGACTTATTGCAGGCCTTTAACTGAAGCCACAGCTATTCACACTGCGGTGTTTTTGTTTAGTTTAACAGGACCACAGTCCCTCTCAGCAAAGAACACTCTGTATTTATTGAAGTGCGCAAGTCAGGCATAGAATATCACAACTTTATTTTTGCATTTAGACATTTCTCGCCACTCTGTGAGAGTGCCTGGAAATGATTCTTATCTCAGACAGTCACAGGCCTTCAACTTTTCCCCACGATAAACAATATTAGGGTTTTTTTTTTTATTATTCATGTGGATTGCAGAATTTAAAAAGAGGGTATTAGAAATTCAACTGTAACATCTAAAATTATTTGATAATGTTGTCTTTAAAAAAACCCATCAAAACAGACAGTAATAAACAGTGACATTACTGAGCACTGAGTAAAAACTCGGGGAAGTTAAGAACAAGCCTACTTTTAACCACCAGGAGGAGCAATTAGCACAACTGATCTACCCTTTCCAACTGCTTGTTTGCTCAGATGTTCCTCTGTTACCTCCCTTTCCCAGCATTATTATACATCAAATAAAAACTAAGTACATTGTATCTGTCTTGATGAGCACTTTCTTTAACTAAGCTATTTTATTAGATCTGACACCGGCTCTAGGGAGAGACGGGGACATTTTTTTTCTCAGCGGCTGACCCAGGACTGATCTTGGTTTCTATCCTGAGGTATGGAAACAGCTGCAGAGCAAGGCTGCCAAAGGGAGCAGCTATCACTGGTCACCTCCCACCGCACTGATAATAGCAGTGTTGGCTTTCTAGCAAGAGGATCATTCACCTTCCATCAACAGGTTTAAAATGTCTGTCAGTGCCCCAAAGGAAAATACAACATAATTTAAGTAAATTTGCATGCACTTTGCATTTGTAGGGTTTTTTCCCCCCCAATGCTTCAATGTAACCTCTAAAACATCAGTCAGTTTAGGTCAGATTTAAATCATAAATAAATACTATAAACGTTTTTTGAACAATGCTTAAAAAAATAAATACTTGCAAAGGTAATGACAGCCCCATCAGTCTCAGATGCATTCTGTAGCCACCTTGAAACACCTCCGGGACCTTTTTTGGGCTGTTATTTTGAAGCACTGTCTAAATTCACTTTAATTTCAGTGCTCTCTGGGACATTAAAACTGCATGTATACAACGCCCAGTCAAATCTGATAATCTGATTGCTCACTTTGCCAAAGAATTTAAAAAGCTTTTTCTCCCAGGAGAGTTATTCTTCTACAACTCATTTCAGTTTAGGATTCTGTGAGTGCCACTGAGAGCAGATTGTGTACCTAAGTGCAAAAAGCATCACTGCACACTTAGGTACGGCTTCCCAGAGGTGCAGACTTAGTTTGGTTTGTGTGCGAGATGTCTTTGTTCAGAGTATCCACAGCTGTCAACACATCCAAAAGTTTGGCTGTGTGTATGAATGTGACATCCAATTGTGACTGATCCCTCTGCATAATGGTAAACATGTGCTGGGATGCTTGTCCGCCTGCAAAGAGAGGCTTAATATTGCCTCTGTAATTTTGTTAGCAACAACTATTCCCATTATGTGAGGATGTGTATGTGTTATTCAGTCAACAATGTGAATTATTGTGAAAAACCTTTGCTCATATCTCAGTGTAACTATGCATGTTCTTCATTCAGAGCATTAGTATTTCTTTCAAAGACTCTGTGATGACAGCCTGGAATGTCTCCAGAGGAGCTGGCAGGATGCAAAGACTAGTGACTGACCAGCACCACAGTCACTCCACTCCCTGTCCACACGGCTAATTCTTCTCAGCACTCCTCAAAGTGAAAGTTATTCAAAGTAATTAATCACACGTGTTGTGTTCACTTGACAGGAATCCGCTTCACTTCACTCTGCCATGAGATTTGAGAGAGTCTCCGCTAAAGGTTACTAATGAGCTCAAATGCCAGATATGAAACACTGGCATTTGGATGTTCCAAACGGTAACTTTGCATTGATCTGGAGAGGAGTAGGCAAAGCAGTGAAGGTGGTGGTGGTGTCCTATTTTTGAAATAGGACAGCACCCAGTGGCACAGGTCTGAGTGACAGGACAAGTGTTGAGCTGGACCCTCCCCTCCTCATTTGGAGCAGGCATTCCTCAGTGTAAGCAGACACAGACCCCCTCCCATCATATTTCTCTCTCCTTCTCCCTCTCTCTTTCCTTTGGCTATGGTAGTTGGCTCACACTGATTATGGGTGGGAACACAGAAATGTGTGTGTGCTTGCATGTTTGTGTGTTCAGGTGCGAGTGAGAGCTCAGAGGGAAGTCAGCACCCGGGCAGTAAGGTAGGCAAAGAGCAGGTCAGAGATCTCTAATGGGGCCCTGACTGGGGCCAAAGCACTGAGGGGGGGCCCTCAGATGAATGATAAAAGCCTTAGCGGAAAAGAAAATAACCACAAAAAAGAAGGACAATTTTAAAAGACAACACAGAGAGTAGAACAATGGTTGCAGAGGAAGTGATAATTACATTGTCCGGTGGAGCGCCATGGGGGTTTCGTCTCCAGGGAGGCGTGGAGCATCAGAAACCACTCCAGGTAGCTAAGGTAAGGCGAGTCACTCAGCAGCTTGGACAGAAGCCAGCACGTCACAGTTTGTTAGGAGAACAGCTAATCTAACACAAAACTGTGTTAGGTTCAACAGCATCACCAAGCTGAAGGAAAATAGCAACTGAGTTTTATTGTGTAGAGGTTTATAGAGCTGTGCACAAAGTTTAAAAGGAACATTGGCAGCACTGCATGTTGGTTTGGGGCCTGAATATGAGTCATGATCTTGTTTAAGAGCTTCTTTTATGCAGAGATGTACTGATGATTCATTGGGTGAACTTTAAACTGCAAGTACAGCTAGCTGGGAATGTTGGGGGACCCAGCATGTGTTCCCCTGACTGCTTTGTCTGTTAAGTTCAGCAATATAGTAAATTAGAGTGACACTAACTGAGAAATCAAGTGACAATTGCTGAAAATGTTTTTTCTCTGTTGCTCTGAGCAGTGAAACGTGGTGAAGAGCTATTCACCTGTGGCCATAATTTTTTAATACTTTTCACTACAGCATCATTTGACGAGGGCATGTTCAACCATTCATCTGGATGTTGTTGTAAATAGTGAAAAACACAGAAGTAAGCAACAAATGATTTTGTGAAATCACTGTGGTTTGGGACACATTCAAACCACGCTGATGTCTGTGATGTAAAAAAATAAAATGAAATAAAAATACTTTTATTGCTTTGTGAGAATTACAGACTACTCTTACATTCATGTTTCCTTGAGAAAAATAAAATATGCCACTGAAGGCAGAGGAAATATTTAACCCTAGGATTCTCACATAGAGCCTCTCAGCTCGTTTTACTCTCCAAAAGCAAATTCTTTATTTTGGTACCCGCACTTGGCAGAAATGAAGCAGTCCAAATTTCAGTCTTGATCTTCAATTTGGAATTCAAAGTGTGGCATGATATCTGAAGGGGAACGAATGCTGGATAAAAGGATTAATTAGGCTTCCAAGTATATAAAAGTGGCTCCACTGATATAACGCTGAAAAAAGACTCTCAGATAAGGTAAAGTTCTAAGTTTTATTTTTCGACTCAGTAATTATCTGTGCTAGTTTTAAATCAGCTCCATGTCTTCTTGATCTTTGAATTGAAAAAGTTTTTTTCACAAACAAATTTATAGCGCTCGAGTAAAATTGGTCTAATCTTTTGTTTTTTATTAAGTTTTTACACAAATGTTTTTCAAATATAATAGCTCAGGCTTTAGTACACCTGCACACACGGTGTGAATGCATATTCACATAATAATAAAAAAAAAATTGACCCATCCACACTTACTTTCCATAATTGTTGACTGAGCAGAAGTACTTTTGAAGGTAGCTATTTATAGCTGAGACGCATCAGGTCTCTAGGTCAGCCAAGGTGTGTGTTTCAGCTCAGTACTCAAAAATTAGCCTCATTGACTATTTCTGAACATGCAGTAATCATCTTGCCGCTAGAGGAATTTTCAGTTCCTTGCAGGTTCGCATGAAAAGGACTTCTGGATCTGGAGCTCCTTCTTCTTCTTTTATGTTTATACCCTCCATATTACATGATTTTTCTCACATTCCCCCCAAATTTCAAATTTTTTTTGGAAAAAAAATTCTTCTAATTCTCCAACAACTGTGCAATGAATCTGAGGCTATGACCGTATTAATAAAAACACTTTGTTCAAACAATATTCATTATCTAAATAAACTTTGATTCATTTTTTCACTAGTAATCCTGCATTGTTGACTCATGAAGTATAATATGTAGACAAGCTGGCCACAGAACACCAAGTCACCTTTACGAAGGTGGACAGCTGCTTCTGTCTGACCATCTGACAGTGTGCTCCTTCACCCCTGAGAGGAGGAAGCTGTAATCTTGTCAGGTCTCACACTATATCATCCCTAACAGGTGGAGCAGTGTGGGGCTGCACTCAAAAGAGCTGGTGTGTCTGTGCCTTTGAGCCAGCATCCGCATGCTTGTATGTTTATTTATATGACTTTAAGTGTATTTTTGTACCTGTCCATGTGGCGAATGTGTGCGAGCATGTAAGGCTATTATAACTGTTATGATTTGTGGCCACAAAGTGACTGAGTGAATGAATAACTGAAATCCTGTGCCACAAGCAAGCAGAGGCCACTTTGAAAGGCTTAGCTAAATGGGGACATGGGATTTCATTACAGACAGACTAGAATAGCAGGAAAGAAAACTAATTAAGCCAACCAAAGCCATGCTTCCTCATCTATGAATTCTAATATGCAAAATTAATTTAATAAATGCCTTCATAGAGTATAATCAACACTGCACTCTTGTTCTCAAAAACACTGACATCTTCAGGCCTTGGATTTAAAATGCGACATGTCGACAGGGCTCGCACAGACCTGAGGCAATTTAGAGTGGGCAAGATGCCACAGCCCTGACAGACCTCAGGCACAAATAGCAAAGCACCAAATGAAGATGGCTGCTGGCTGGCATTTCCTTGTTAAAGTGTGTGTGAGAGCGCCACTCGAGCTGTAATATGTGGCCTGTGTCTGCAGCAAGATCGAGCTGTCAGGACAAAATCTGTTCTCTGTCTCTGTCGGTGACTATCACGAACCAAGACAAGACAGCAGCATAGCTCTGTTGGGTTTTTTCATTTTCTATTCTGGCATTACAAAAGCTGAACATGATAATTCTCGTGGAAATATTATTAAGACTCTGTACTATATATCATGAACAGGTCTTCAAAGTAAAGTTGCATGTGTGAGACTTAGCCTCAAGTTATATTTGATTTGATAAAAATCCTCGAACAATAAAAAGCAAATATGACATCATCTGCCGGGATATGAAAAGCTGCATGTTTCTCCTGAGAGGTTATTCAGGACTATCAAATGACTGAAGGGATATTTCTTCTCACAACTCAGTAACTGTACAATCTTTTTAGATTTTCGGTGATTTTCTTGTTTTGCTTCACATGCAGGTGCGTAAACGAAGCAAGGCATGCAGGGCTGGGCTGCGCGAGGCTGATGAGCTGGTGTCCATCAACGAGCAGCCATGTGCAGCGCTCTCCCATGCCCAGGCCATGAACCTCATCGACAGCTCCCCTGGGATATTACACATCAGGGTCAGAAGGTCAGAAGAACAAAAGGATTACACTCTTGCTAATCTTAACACATGAGCAAACCATTGTAATGGATTGAGAAAAGTATCTAATGTGCAGACTTGATACTTGTTGCTCCGTATTCAAAATGAATCAAAAAACATCAAGACACATTAAGTCCAAATTGACAAAATTAAGCTATAATATCACATTCAGCGGTCCTCACTGACATTAATATTTTTTTAAACTCTACTTGTTTTCAGGGCACCTGCTGCTTTTCAGTCTGTGGTGCTTGTGACTCGAGCCCCATCACCCCGAATAGACAAAGAGTACCGGGCTGCCCTGCGAGCTATGTCACCAAACCACCCTCACCACGCACCTGTCCGTGAGGTCCACCGTAGCCGCTCCACCCTAACCAGCGGCTTGACATCGCCACCTGGGAGTGAGGCTTACTATGGCGAGACTGACAGTGATGCAGACGTGGCGGGTTACGAGAGACAGCGCAGGCAGAAACGCCGAAGCCCTAGCAACTCCAATCCTGGGAAACCCTTAGGACGAACTTCTCCTGAAGGTGGGGAGACATCAGAGATGAGTGGCTATGACAGCGCTCCAGACGCACACGTTTACCCTCGTTTATTGGATGGAAATGGTGGAGAAGGAAATGGAGGAGGAGGGCTGCCAGGGGTGGCCAGAAGGGAAGTGATTTATCAACCTCCTGGTTCAGGAATGTGGTCCTCCCAGACATCAACAGAGACATCCTCCATCATATCCTCAGCAGATGACCAGGGGCCACGGGATGCAGGGCAAGAGGAGGATAGTGGCTTTCTAGAGCCTGCCAATGTGCCACTGGTGTCCCCTGAGAGGGCAAAGGAGGCACTGATGCTTGGCTCCCGTGACCAGCTTGTGCCCATGGTGGGTCCTGTGAAGAAACCCATTGATGATGAGCTTACAACAACCTACATGGAAAAGGCCAAGCAAGCCAGTAAGTACAGCTGGAGAAGACCACTGGAATGGACTTATGCCTCACATGTAATCTGTACACATTCCTGATAAAGACCTGTAGTGGGACCAGGAGTTAAATAAATACGCCATTATAATTTTAGGTCTCACAGTAGGTATAGATACCTCATATTTTAATCTTTTTCTTAAGACGGCTTTCTCGATACTGTTCTTTTTAATTATGTGATTATCCATATTATTTTTCTATGCATTATTTATGTGTTTCATCTGCTGTTAAGCACAGAAATACATCACAGAAGTGAAGAGCAGCCCATCTTCTCTATACCCAGGAAAAGAAGTTCTCATTGTAAAAATGTGGCTTTCTATGGCAGTTTAACAGGTATTTGCAGACGGTTTAATATAAGGGTTAAAGCGCCACAACTAAAAAACATTCTAAACAATACTTCATTAGGGGTCAGCTACTGGTTTAATACAGCACAAGTAGCCAAGTTTAAAGCTGATCAGTAGCTTTTCATGTCCATTGATGCTTGGGAATCTACACTCATACCAGCATTTATTATGTAGTATCAATACTGTTGGAATTGGGTCTGATTATTGTGCCCTGTGATGTGTGAGAATCAGCACAACAAGTCAAACATCTACAGTATAGGTATTCTTTCAACCCCAGCAATCAATCTCAGCACTGACCTGCATCTGGAGCTACTTTTAGGTATCAGGTGGCAAAGCAAGGATCATTTCCCTTTCCTCTTTTCTCTTTGTTCGCTTTATTTCTCATCCTTTCACAGAACAATGAAGTGCGATTTGTTCTGCAGCCCTCAATAGGACATAGGTTGGATCTTACTAAAATGACAGATGCATTTTTATGCTTTTCAAAATGCACCGACTCAGAGTGATGGGGTTCCATTAACTTGGAAGATGGTATGTCAAAAGAATAAAATAGAGAATGGAATTTCCACTGATCTGCAGCCTGTCTGCCTTAAATATATGAGGAAGTGAATACTTGACAGTGTTTGCTATCAGAATAAAATAATCAACTATTTATGTCTTAATGTTTTGAAGGAAAGTTCATTTTCTTTGAGAATATAGCGATGAAAGTACTGAAACTGACAAAGCATTCTGTCCTACATCTTGTCATCCAGTCCATCACCCATAATTGATTCTTGAAATTCCCCCTTGCCATCACGGACATTGTAATGTCCTACTTAAGAACTATGATGAAGACAAATTAAAATCCCCCATCACGTGGCATTTCATACCAGGGTAACAGAATTAGGTTGCCTAAGATAATCTGTTTAATACCATAACAAGTTAAAGGATATGTTGTGGCTGCTCTTTGAAGTTCTCCTTCCAGTCACCTATGACATGAAACTTTCCATTAGCTTGCAAAAACTTTCATTAAACTTAGATGTCAAAGTACATGACCCTAATAATGTGCAAATTTATCCTTCACCCTAGCTAATGTGATAAGCTCAAGGGTTGCCTGGAATTTTCCTGGAAGTGCTACTGTGGCAAGTTAACTGATGGATGCCTGTTGAAGACATGGCAGTCAGGACAGGTTTAGAAGCTAATGTCAGAGTTAGTTCTTTCAAAGGTTAAATCTTTTCTTTTAAAAATTCTGACCCTTAGATTTAATGTAGATTATGCTACCATGCAACAACTTCTAATAGCTATGGCTTTCATATCCTGCAGAACTGAACAGAGGGGATACACTGCAAGACAAGCAAGTAAAGGAAGCTAAAAGCAAGTGTCGAACAATTGCCTCTCTACTGACAGATGCTCCAAACCCTCACTCAAAAGGGGTGCTAATGTTCAAGAAGAGAAGGCAGCGCTCCAAGAAGTACACTCTCACTAGCTTTGGTAGTGTTGATGAGGACAGGTGTCAGGACTCACAGGAAGAGGAGGATGGGGTACTTCCTGGCAGTGAATCTGAGTTTGATGAAGATGGCTTTTCATCACTTCCTGACCCAACTTGGGACAGTGACTATCTGGATATGCTGGAAAAGAGGGCAACAGCAGGCACTGAAGGTCGTGGAGATGGAGCAGAGGATGCTCCGAGTCCAGGTTTGAGTGACACTGCGGGCAAGGGTGCCCAGTTGTTTGAACAGCAGAGAAAAAGGGTTGCAGAGCATGCCAAGAAAGCAGAGGCAGCAAAACCTCAGGTACCTCCACAATCCCAAGTCCATGAGGAGTCTCAGATGCTGCAGATGTATCAGTCACAACAAGAAATACAACCACAAGTGCAAACAAACTTACAGGCTCAGCATATAATGCCACCTGGACCGACACGCACACAACCTATCTTATCTCCAGGTCCAATTGCTGTTGCAGCCCATGGAATGACAAATGGGGACCTATCCTGCTCTGCAGTCAGCACATCTAACATGGAGGCATCACTTTCACCTGTGGCACCCAAACCAGCCACAGTCTCAGTGACCGTTCTGACCAGTCTTGCTCAACCGGCCGAAACACCATTACCAGAATTACCTGTGAGTAATGTTCTCAACAGGACTGCACGTCCTTTTACCCC
>VUQK01010367.1:13726-29255 GCA_015106715.1 Bujurquina vittata | reverse complement strand
TTTACCCCCGGCTTCATCAGCATTCGAGCTGCAACTGCTCCTGTAACGTTCCGGCCACCTGTCACAAGGACAGCCCAGCGTCCTGTCTCAGCAGCTGTTGTGCCACCACCATTTTCCACTGCATCTGAAATAGATGTTAGTACTACAGCAGGAACTTCACAGCTACAGCATGTTCCTTCATCAGTGCTCTCCCCACAATCCTCCATACCTCAAGGTTCCTTGGCCCTGACACCAGAGGCTCCTGTTACCTATCACCTTCCATCACTTTCTACCTGTGTACAGACAATGCAGTCAGTGCCAACAATAACTACTGTTCATCAGAATTCATTTCCAACTGTGACTTCAGTGCCTGTTCAGTCAATACCACCAGCACCACAAGTACCAATGGTTCCAGCCCCTGGTCCTCCTGCATCTCAAATTCCTGTCTCAGTTGACCAAGTTATCCCAGTGTCTCCACTTCAAACCCCAGCTGCTCAGCCACCACTGCAATCTTCCATGGCACCTTTAGCTCAGGTGTCAGTGGTCTCCCAGTCTGAAACTGTAGCTCCAACCCCTGTTTCTGTTCCTGTTCCAACAAATCGCACAGGAATCTTGCTTGACGCTCGAAGACGTAGTGGCAAACCCAAACCCATGTTTAATGTGCCAGATGTTAAAAAGAACTCCCCCAATCCTGAACTGTTGTCTATGGTGCAGAACTTGGATGACAGATGCAGCCGACACAAATATGGCCAACCACCCATTGAGAATATCTATGATGATGCTGAGGAAGAAAGGGGTGATTATGGCATAGGGAAGGTGCCTCCCCCAGTGGCACCCAAACCCCGGGTTGTGAATGAAGTGCCACAGTTTCTTCAAGCAGGAGGTAAGGGGGCCCAACTGTTTGCCAAAAGGCAGAGCCGCATGGGTATGTATGTAGTGGACGCTCCACCTGAGCCTCCTTACCAGAAAGAAGGGGCAATGTACAGTTCACCCTTTGGTTCCTCCCTGAATCCTTCACTTCCCTCCCAATGGAAATATTCCCCTAATGTCCGTGCACCTCCGCCCATTGGCTACAACCCTCTCTTGGGCCCATCTATCCCTACTGGGCCTCAGAGAGATGCAAACAAGCCAGACAGCAGGGGTAGAGGAAGCTCTCCAAGAGAGGGCATCAAAGCACTGGATTTCATGAGAAGGCAGCCATATCAACTCAACTCTGCCATGTTCAACTATGGGGGCAGCGCTGCGAACCTTTCAGCCACCCCCTCTTACCAGGCCCAACAGCGTGATTACACAACAACAATGGTGGGAAGCTCTTTGACCTCACCAAGGCAGATCCCCCTCAAAACAGCCCGTGTTTATGAGATCAAACGATTTTCCACACCCACACCTATGTCAGGTCCGTCTCTGGCTCCCAAAGTCATTGCGCCTCGCTCGGCCACTTCACTTGGAGAACGTTTGACTCATTCCAGCATGACCTCCCCACCTCCTGAAACTTTCACTCCAACTCCAGCCCCTGTCTTGAAAACAGCACCAGACAGTGCACCAATCCCAGCTTCACCTCTGTCCCAACCTGCTGGACCACCTAGCCTTCCAAAATTTTCTGCCACCCCTATTCCAAACCCAGTGCCCCCTGCAGTCGCTACACCTTATGCACCAGTGTCATATACCACTGGGCTCCAGTCAGCCAAACAGTTCCAGAGTGCTCCTGAGCTCAGCATCCTTGCCTCTCTGCCCCCACTCAAGTCCAACCCAGTACAGGCACCCAAACCACGCTTTGTGGCCACCAAGGGAGGTGTTCAGCCCCGTGTTTGGAGGCCAGGGGCAATCTGAACAGCAATGAAGCAGTCACTACCATGCTTGGACATCTCCATCTTCATGAAATGACTAGTCAGTTATGGACAGAAATCATTTCTGTCAATTGCGTTAATTGATTTATGGAAGAAAAAATGAGTTTAAAGATGTTGTTTTATGCTTTGGAAAACTTTGACGAGCAAAGATCCAGAATCAGCTGCAAACATTTGCTGAAGTTGAAATCCCAAGACAACTGAGATAAAATTGATGAGGACAATAGATAAACTTAACCATTTTTTTTGCTGCTCAAAATGCTGCTTATCACATTTATTTTGCTGCTAAAAGATTTAATGAGCCTCTAGTTATAGGCTACCACCATATACTGTATACTGTACACTGTAGCTCACCATATGCCTGTCCTGGATGAGGTTTGTGTAAGGCTTCTGGAGATCTCTTCTACTAATTTAGCAGATAACCCATCTAAACAGAGCCATTACTGAATTATTCTTTGAAACTTGAAATGTCTGAAAAATAAATAGCTGCCACTTTGATTATAGCTCAAAACACTGAAAATGTATGTTGTGTGTTGATTGGAGGAGGTTATAACATGTAATTTACAGTAGTCGTTCTACTCAGTAATGTACACAGCTTTTTCTTTTACCCACTCAAAAAACAAAAACATGGTGACCTACTCTTTTTATCTGCATGTTTAAATGATGCATGACTGTCTGAAAATTGCAAAATGTTTTAAACACCTCAGTTCACTGGGGACTTATAAGTGAAGACAAAGTTTGCTCATGCAACGTGTTAGTCAAATAACTATGCTCACTATAACTAGAGACAAATGAATAAATAGATAAATCTTTTTAGCCCAGGCCACATACAACAAGTGCCTCGGCTGTCACTAAATGAACACTTGTCACTGGATATCACTGCTTCTATTTGCCACCTAAGCGCACCAGAGCCTCCTTAGCATCAGTGTGAACTTTGCAGATATATGTAAATTCATAACTTTTGTTAAACAAATAACACAGATGAAGATTTTATTTTGTAAAGTTTTGATCTCTTCTGAGGGAATGAAGGGGGAAGTAGATAGATAGAGAAGCACTGGCATTTGTGAAAGGGTTCAAGGAAAGAGAGTGGCTGTGGAAGGAGGATATGGGTCATATATTTAGGAAAAATGGTGTCACGGTTCTATTGCTGCTTTCTCAGAAAGGGTTACAATCAAAGACTTTTCGTTAGCTAGTTTGATATCCCACAGCCTCTAGAAATTAAAGTAAAATGAGCAGGGAAGTTTGAGCCATGAAGTTTGTTGGACAGACGCACAGAGGTTTAACTGGTGTGTTTTAAATAACAATGACTGCTGTTAAAAAGTAAGGACAAATGTATTGAATGGATATGTATTTTCAAAGTGTGGATATGTTACTGGAATAAGTAAGAAACACAGAAAGACAGTTGTGTTCATTTGTGGTATTCTTGGGAGATATTTTTTTCTTATTTTTTACCCTTTTTAAAATACAGTTTCTCTTAAAGCTTGTTCTTGTTTTCATTATGTTATAGCAGCAGAAAAATAGATCTTGGATATAGATAAGCTGAGGTGCACAATGTGATATATAAGTTTCTGAAAGTATATGGAATAAATGAGTGTGATAAATGTTTGTTATTAAGTAGCGGTTTATACTGACAGATGACAAGGTATTTTTAGAGGAATAAAATTAGACTTAAAGGCTCTCCAGTTGTCTGTCATGTCTGATTTTATACTGCCCTCTGTTGGTTAGTATATTGATATATGGCAAAACACATGCAAAAACACTATCTGTAATTGAGCAAAGTAACTGTATATTAGTTTAATTATTAAAAAACACACAGCATATTTTCACATGACATCATTTCATAAATTACAGTTTTGTAGCTCGAGTACCAAATAATACATTTCTATTACATAAGAATTAAACTATATTTCAACACAAGGATTCTTGATTCTGGAAAGATCAGTGAGTACCTCTAGCCGGACCCCCTCAGAATCAACTATTTTTTCTTTGTTCAATAACTTTATAATATTTAATAAAGCCATATAAAATTCTACCTTTATAGTAGAATATAGTCATATTTCAAAATTTGTTCCTTTTGTCCAGCATTTTTAAGATCTTGTAACCTCCTGCAGTGGAGCTAGCCACATGGATTTTGTAGGGCAGGAAAGCACATTTAGGCTTTGTTAAAAACAACAACTAAATCAAATGTACAGACACCCCAAGTATCACAATCTAAATTCTAACTCAACAAACACTTTTTCTCTATAACTTCCAGCATTAGTATCATGGGATATATCATAGTTTCAGTAGCAAAATGCCACCAATTTAATGTCTATGAAGTGGAATAACAGAAACAAGCATTGAAACCATGAATGTTTCATCCTTTACCTAAACAAGAGAAAACTTCTAAAATGACATTATGGGATACACTTTCAAGGGTCACATCATCATGTTGGATGGATAGCTAGTCAGTACATGTTATAGTATATGCAACAGGTCCTGTTTAAATCTTTAAATCATTTAGATACTACTCTTTTAGTCATGATCCAGGTATTTTGCAATAGTCATTTTCAATGCAAATGTTAGTTGTTTGAGAATGAGTTAGCTTCTGTTTTACAAGTGCTAAAATTTAGAAGAGTTAAAGAATTTATTAGCTCTGTCGCTGTGATCCGTTAATTGGTGCTGGTGGCAACTCTTAGCATGCCTTACTCTTTAGTTAAGTCTGCATGAGTGGGTTACATTTTTTTCAGATAGTAAATCTGAAAAATCTTTTCATTTCCAGACCCACAAAATCTGTGTTTCTGAATCTGGCACTAAAAATTTATATATGTATGTGCATTTTGACTTTAAAGTAATAATACGTTACATATAAAGTTATATTATGTGTTAATTTATTTTCTTGCCTACATGAAAACCTGCCACTGAGTGGTGCTGTGGCACTGCAGTGTGCACTGAGCATGCAGTCACAAGGGCATTTTGTTGCCAACCCCCGCACTCATGGGGGTGGGGACTATATATAGGGCTGTTAATACTCCAAACATAATACTATTTATTTATAATGAAAATGACATTTTGCCAGGTCACTACTGTAATTAAGAATTACCTCCTACTTAAAAAAGATCTATACAAAAAAAGGCTTCAAGCTTGTGGAACGTTTCTATTTCAAGATGTGTGGAAAGCTTCCTGAGGAGTGGTTTCCACTGGACTGATGTACTGGTAATAGAACGACTGCAGTATATCTCAGTGCCTTCCTTTTTCGCTTAATCTTAATATTTAGTTGACATTTCATTTGCCACAGAATTAACTGTCATGCAGATCTTTTGGAGCGGGGGTATGGATATTTCTAAGTTTCAAATTTCAAACATTGACAGGTGTCCAGGAAATGTGTGAAAAATCAAATAAAGATTTTAAAAAGTGTGACTGTTTTTATTTAAATGTCACGCCTCAGATAGTCAGAAGCAATACTGAAAGCATGTCACATATTATGAGCACTTCCGTGCAGTGATCATTTTGCAGAAGAGAGATAACTTTCTTTAGATTAAGAGATGCGTCTAACATTAATCTCTGGCTCTGTCTTTTGCCCTGTCTCTCTCCGTCCCCTAAGCCTGGTTGTGCTGGAGGTTTCTTCCTGTTAAAAGGGAGTTTTTCCTTCCCACTGTTGCCAAGTGCTTGCTCATAGGGGTCAATACTACTGTTGGGTTTTTTCAGTAATTATTGTAGGGTCTTTACCTTACAATATAAAGCACCTTGAGGTGACTGTTGGTTGTGATTTGGTGTTATATAAATAAAATTGAATTGAAAATTTTTATTGAATTGATGTTTAAAAATTAAGTATCCATGTTGTGTCAATAATGGACTTGTTATCATGCTTTTAATTATTGTATAATTGTTTTTTTGGCATTTTTTTTACAGTTATGGTTACAGACTTGCCACCTCCAGACACTTGTACGTGTATATCGGGTTTTAATTATTTGCCAAATAAGATAACACACAATAAAGAAAGTTCTAGATCAAGTTTACTGATAACAATGTCCATTTCTTTTATATTCTTTATTCCCAAGTGGGTGCTATAGGAGTCTGTGCAGTCCTATGAAAAAATAAGTACACATTACTGATTTCACAGGAATTAAGAGTAGCAACCAGGTGCTGATAATCAAACGCACTTGATCAATTGTGTGACCACCCTTATAAAAAAGCAGAACCTTTGGCAGTCTGCTGGACTGGAGCATTCAGGTTAGTCACAATCTTTGACATCCCAACAAATTCAACCTAAGTTCAGGAAAAAAACAAACAAACAAACAAAAAAACAAAGCCCAACAAGTATATCTAAGACTCTTCTCTGCAAAAAGAACATGGCAGCACAGCTTGGGTTTGCAAAGTTGCCTCTCCAAAGTGGAGATGTTAGGCCATAATGCACACTACCCCTGTGGTGAAACACAAACAACATATCACCAGAAATGCCTCATACCAGCTGTCGAGCATGGTGTTGATGACTGGGGCTTCTTTTGCATGCACAGAACCTGGGCACTGTGCAGTCACTGAGTCCACCATGAACTCCTCTGTATACCAAAGTATTCTAGAGTCAAATGTGAAGCCATCTGTTTGACAGCTAAAGCTTGGCTTTAAATCATGTCATGAAATAAACAATGATCCCAAGCACACCAGATGATTTACAATAGAATGGCTGAAAAAGAAAAGAATCAGGATGTTGCAATGGACCAGTGAAAGTCCAGAACTCAACCTGACTGAAATACTGTTGTGGGACCTTCAGAAAGCTGTGCACAAACGAACGCCAGCAAACCTCAATGAACTGAAGAAACATTGTAAAGAGGAGTGGACCAAAATTCCTCCACAACAATGTGAGAGAAAAACAATTATTTGAACTTATTGCTGTTAAAATTGGTTCTACAAGCTAATGAATCATGGGATGTCCTGTGAAAACCTTCTTTTCTACATGACTGTTGCACCTTTTGTCCACACGCTTACATAGTTTATATTTTGACCTGTCTGTTGTATTGTGCTCTGTCTGTGCTCTTCTTTTCTCCTTGTGGCGGGGTGCACAACTTCCTTGCTTCCAGTTAAATCTACTAGTTGGAAGGTCAGCGGTTCGATACCCGATTTAATGACCTGCTGCTCCAGTCTGCAGGTCTAAACCCCAAATCACCCGATGCATCCTTCAGTGCTTGAGTGTGTTTGTGAGAGGTGAATGGAGCTGAAAGGCAAGAATATAGCACTGTGTGAATGGGTGTAGAGCAGTCACATCAGCCTGTAGCCTGAAAAAGCTCATTGAGTGCTCAGTGAGCATAGAAAAGTGCTATATACCTATATACGTACAAGTCCATTTACAGTAGAATAAATTTTCTTCACTAGTTATGGTCCTCTGGATGCTCTCCACTATAATTTCATGTGTTTGCACAATATCTTTCAGATATCTGATAGCTCATTCTCCTCATGTCCGTCGCTTTCGGTGCTTTGGGGAAACTGGAAATGTGACAGTCTAGTGTCAGCTTAGAGGATGGTAAGGAAGAAAAGAGCCAACCATCAATCTGAAATACAAACTGACATGACCTTAATATATACACATACTTAATCTTCAGCTTGCACTGTGCATTTATTTTTTCATTCTCTCTCCTGTCTCTCTGCATACCCCAAACACACCCCAGAGTCCTCTGAGGTTATCTTATAGTTGAGTTCTGTCCCCCCTCGCTCTTTGCTACTAAATATAACCTTCTGAGCCATCTGTGAGAATGATTTTGTTCCCTTAATATCCCCATCAGCACTTTCAGCTGGCCAACAGAGACTTCTTCCCTGGCCTTAATGCACCCCCACCCCCCATCTTGACACCAACACCCACACCCCCAGCCCCCTGAAAGATCTGCTATCTGAGTGTTGGTTGGGTTTTGCACTTCCCGGGACCTGGGTCCAGGCAAACGTAGGGTCAGAGGCACTGAGGGATTTGTAAACTTGTGATCGAGATCACCAAGATCGGTTCCTGGGTCTCCTCTTCGCTGTTTGGTATTTATAGGTCTGTCTCTCCTGCCAGGATTACAACAAAAACCCGGTGAGTGTATGTACATCCCATAAATCACTGTGTGTTTTGGAAACTGCAAAAATGGTGTGAGGCATTTACAATGTGCAATGTGGTCCCATTTATATTTCTGCATGTTTGCAGTAGATCTTAAGGAGAAACTAATGAAAGACCTCAAAAGCTCAATAAACAAAAAATTATTAATTAGCAGTTTAATTCCACCCAAGAAAGAATTTGAGATGGCCATGAAAGTCCCTTTGCTGCTTTTAAAATGTCCGGTCATTTCTTAAAATTACCAAAAGAATGAGTGAATGTGCTGATCATCTCTCTTTGTGGGCGTTGCAGAGATTTTATATGGTGTTGCCGAACCAAGAGGGGCTGGTAGATCTGAGAACAGATGTCCCGCAGCTTTGAATTATTTAAGGGAATTAAAAGACATCTTCCTCGTTAACATCGATAACTATTCCAGTTTGCACACATTTTGAGAGAAGGCCAAAATATATAGATTCTGTGGAGGTGCATATTGTGCTCTTAAGGGTTGTGTCGAGCCCATTTGATAGTCCAATGACGCCATTGCATGTCGCTAAAATGTCTTGGCTGGAAATGGCTTTTAAAAATAGCTGCAGTGGGTTGAATTACAGCCCGTAGATGTGATGTGATGTTTTGCCACTTGACTGGGCCTTAAAGAAACTGCTGAGAGCTGAGGGTGTTGATATCTGGTTAGAAAGGCAAAAAAATTAAGCAACACACACTTTTAATCACATGCAAACCAGATGCTACACAAGGGACATTTTGGACTACGAGACAGAAAAGTATTTGTCCCACTTTGCCCACCTTTATGATTTTGTGCATAAAGGTGGGGGATGTGGTCATATAATATGAACAATTCTATGAATTTTATAATCCTGAGTCTTTTACAGCACAATAGCACCAGAGTTCATGGATCAATAATTTCTGTCTCAACAACAGCACGTGCCTGTTTACGTTGATGCAGTCTGTGTACAGATCTTGTGTCTCCAAACAAAACTGAAACATATATTGAGCTATATGTTTCCTTCAGGGCAGACTTCTATTTCACTAGAGAATGTAAGGAATCTGAGGGCACTGACATCCGGCTTGAACTTGAAAAATGAGGAGGGCCCTTGCTGTCAGTCTGTCTGATACATTCAGGTCCTGGGGATTGACTTTCAGGGGTTGATGGTGGCGGTAAGGTGTTGATGGTGGAGCGCTATCTTGTAAATATGGTGCAAATCAATGTTAAAATTGAAACAAAAACATCCCTTTCAGTGTATTTTTAAACTTGAGTGTCAAACTATTGTTTATTATTCCTTTGAATACAAATGTGTGGTGTGAAATAGAATATTATAACTGAGGATATCAGCCACTTTTCTCTCTTCTTTCGTTTATCTTATTTTATTTGGTTTTTTTTTTTTTGCTTTCAATTTTTTTTCAAACTAAACATCCCAATTTTTTTCATCTCTTTCATGATATTGTTTTTTCTGGCGAAGCTTTGGCATTACCGGTACTTAACTCTTGAGTATGAAGCTTTCACCTTTACTACTTTCACATTTCACTTTTACTTTTACTTTTACCTTTACTTCTTCACTTGTTCTATATATTTTTTTAAGCCTGAAGTAATGTTCTATGTTCTCTCCTGGCCCTCCAGTCATGCCTCTGGGAACACCTGCTCCTCTAACCAAGCGGAAAAAGCCCTCCAAGATCATAACTGACCTATCACATATCGCTCAGGATGGTAAGACTGACATAAAATGACGTGACTATGAAACCAAATTACCACTGCTCAGAACAGCTCTTTCATATAAACACAACATGCAGACGTAGATGGATGATAGGTAGTAGAACAAGCTGTTGGGGTAGAAATATTAGAGAACAAGCTGTGATATTATCTGCAGTACAGTTAAAACAAAACATCAAAATCCTTTGACAAAGTCTCACCTTATGGCATAACTCCAGGTTGAGTTTTTAGTTTTTGGCTTTTTCATTTAGTTATTTGATTTTTTTAACCTTATGAAACTCTTTTACCCCATTAACCACCAAAACATATGAAAAGTATGCCACGACAAATTTATACTTAGTTTAATAATGACTTTTACTTCAGAGAAAACACACATTTACAGTCATGTGAAAAAGAAAGTAAACCTATACTGTTTCTATGGGAATTAAGTAGCAGCCAGGTGTTGCTAATCAAGTACACTTGATTAACTGATGATCAGCAAGTTTGACCATCTCTATAAAAACAGATATTCTGGCAGTTTGCTGGTCTCGAGCATTCACATGCATGTTAATACGAAATTCAACCTGAGGTCAGAACAAACAACGTGCAACGAGAAATTGCAAAAAAGCCCAAGAGTCACATCTCTGACTGCACAGGCCTCAGTTAGCATGTTAAATGTCTGTGTGCATATCAGCACAAACACCTCATACTTACTGTCAAGCATGATGGTGGATGGGTGATGATTTGGGCTTGTTTTGCAGCCACAGGATCTGGTCCACTGAGTCCACCATAACCTGCTCTGTATACCAAAGTATTCTAGAGTCAAAAGTGAGGCCATCTGTTTGAGATCTAAAACTTGGCCAAAACTGAGTAGTGCAACAGGAGAGTGATCCAAAGCTCACCAGATAATCTACAATAGAAAGACCAAAAAATAAAAGAATCAAGGTGTTGCAATGGACCAGTCAAAGACCAGACCTCAACCTGACTGAAGTGCTCTGGCAGGACCTTGAGAGATGGCCAGCAAACCTCAATCAACGGATGCAACACTGTGAAAACGAATTAGTCAAAATTCCTCCACAAAGATGTGAGAAACCAATAAAGCCATGCAGAAAACAATTACTTGAAGTTATAGCTATTAAAGGTAGTTCTACAAGCTACTGTATATGACATGTACTTAGTTTTTCACAGCACTGCACAGAGTCCTGTGAAAACTTTCTTTTTCACATGACCACATGCCACTATTGCATATCATTAATTTTTGTCCAGTCTTATATAACATTCATTTTATACCACTTTATATTGTAAGGTAAAAGCTAAGTTGTAGCTTTTTCGTAGTCATAAGAGTAATAACTGAAATTTTTTTTAGAATACGTTTTTTGTGATTTATTTTGTAGTTATCTCACCTTGACATGTTTGCACAAAACACAAAAAGCATCTTTGTTTATCAAGACCATTGTGATTAAACACGTTAGCATCTGATTAGCTGCCCAGTCAATTTACTTTACTAATAAAGATTACCATTCTTCAAATAAAACCCTCTTTATGAGTTAATACTACTTTTTATCACAGTTACCAATGTTAGGGCCATTGTTTGGCTCTCACTTACCTAGAATATGAATCGGAGCCAGAGGCATCGGAATTTGACCTGGGAACAAAGATCAGGACTCCCAAAGACATCATGCTGGAGGAGCTTTCCCTGATGAAGAACCGAGGCTCCAAGATGTTCAAGATGAGACAGCAGAGAGTGGAGAAATTCATCTATGAGAACAACCCTGATGTCTTCAGCAGTGAATCGATGGTGAGAGCCTAGTTCATGGAAAAAAAAAACAACCTAAATCTACTAATTACAGTGGAAAGCTATTGATATGTGGATAATTCAACCAAAACAGATACACCTTGAAGTAGCTCTGAATTCCATGCAGAAAGTCAATAGCTGAAGAACTTTATCTACACCTTTACAATCTTGCTTTCAGTGATATACCTATTTAAAAGAAACGTAGCACTAGGATGCAGATGTTGATCATTTAAATGTTACAGTAAGTCACTTGGACTTTAACTGGATCATTACTGACCAATCTTAACAGTGACATGAGTTGTTCTTTCATGGTCTGCTCCTGATAACTCAGGAAATACAAATCAGTGTTGTGTGGTGTATGTTTTTTTTTTTGTTTGCTTTTTTTAGAATAACCATATTTCTTTCAGGACAACCTTCAGAAGTTTGTTCCTTCCCTGGGAGGTCAAGTGGGAGGTCAGATGATAAACCTTGGTGGGCATTTTGTTAGCAAGGAGTCTGGACGCTTGAATTTTGTAGGGCTACAAACAGGAGGACTGGCCCCTGTGCCTCCTCCAAAGCCCGGAAGCAAAGGGGCAGGAAGAGCGGGAGGTGCTGGAGGAGCAGGAAGTGCAGGAGGAGCTGGTGTGGGTGAGAAAGATGGAAAAGGAGAAGGTGGTAGTGAGTGGTCTGCACTAAAAGGTTGGTATAATTTCTGTTTTCTTTTGGCCATTTGCAGGACAATTATATTTTATGACCCAAGCTCATTTCTCCAACGATAACTTTATTATTTAATATCGAATTAACAATGTGCACACAAAACAAAAAAATGCACGAGTTAATTTTCTAGTTCAATACAGTGAAATACTGAAAGATCCAATATTTACTTTTAAATATTCATATTTGCTTTCTTGCTAACAGTTCAACTAGAATTTAAATTTCAAACCACCACCATTATCAGCTGGTTAGTTGACTAAACTTGGTTTAAAGACCGAAGAGAGCTGACAACAAGCACCTCTGAATCTCATTAATTGATACATGGTATCTTGAGTATTTAATCAGGAAGTCCTCCTGTGTCTGGCACATCAGAGTTCAACAATGGCCTAGGGTCTGCAAAAAAAAGTATGTTGGTCAGGTTGAATGGTCAGCTCCTGGCCTGTTTGAGCCAGTGATGGTGTTTTGACCAATGGATTCACCTGTGAAGCAAACTAACCAAAATGGACCCTCATTACAGTCAATATTTTGACTCCACTACCTTTATTTTACAGCTTTACTTACTAATTATTCTTCTGATATGATCTATCAATTTGTGAACTTGAGAGGTGATGTTAGGTAGATTGTTTTCCCTTTTGGTTCATACCAGGCTGACTGTTGCCTGTCCTGGCTCTAAATACAGCTATTAACCCGATCACCTGTCACTCACCAATAGCGTAGAACCCATTCCAACACCCCTAACCAACCCTCCCCAAAATGTTAATCAGTTTCATCTAAATAAGTCATTCACAAACATCACATGCATCTGTGTGGATGACTTGCTTTACAGGAGAAGGAAAAGATGGCGGAACTAAGAAGCAAACTTTTGTGAGAACCTATGTGTCACCATGGGAGAAGGCCATGAAGGGTGATGAGGGTCTGTTATCCACCCTAAAAACCGAAATGCCACATCCCTCGGACACAAAGGATCTGCCCAAGTACAAGTGTTTCAACAGGTAGCTCCCTCAAAGTCTCATAAGTAGAGGATGTGTGAAAAACAGGAGCTTTAATTAACCTCTCACCTTGCTTTGACAGGAGTGCCATGCCCTATGGCGGCTTTGAAAAGGCCAATCAGTTTCTGAAATTTCAGCTGCCAGAAGCTGAGCCGACCAAAGAGGAGCCTGAACCTGCGGTGGTGTACCATCATGACATTAGCTGCCGGCCTTCCTTCAACCGCACTCCTATTGGCTGGGTGGGCAGCAGTGAGCCCAGCAGCATTCACATGGAGACCGATGCCGTGCCCTTCGATGGAGAGACTGATGAGCTGTGAAAGCATATTCATACTGTGATCACTGTGCACATACTCACATGCAAGCATGACTGCATGCATACACAATAGCATGCACACACAATAGATGACCGTACAATTAACTATTACACTGATGAATTTAAATTTCTCTGCATGGGCAACTGAAAGTATACATGAAACGAGATCATTGTATCGACATGGTCTGTATTTGGTTGTAAAGAGACAAGCTTTGGTTGTTATGGAGAAATGAAACATCAGGTGTTTATTTGTTAAGTTCATAAGTTGAGCCAAACAGTCCTTTTTTGTCTGAAAGTTTGCTGCTGTAGGTGACAAATTGCAGATTGTGCCATTGAGGAAAGAATGAATCATTTATGATGGATAGAGGATGGATGCTGAGTAACTATTGTGCAGGCTGTCTAAATGCCAACTTGTTACCATACCTGTTAAATCCTAAGATTGCCTTTTTTGTTGTTGTTATGAATGTCTGATGATTTGCTGAGCTTTAAAAAGCTACAAACCTGTGTAACTCAACATGCATGCAGTTGCTGATCCCATAACCAAACAGAACAACACAGTTTCTCCACAATAAACTGTAACACTGTAAATAACTTTGTACATGAAGGAATTCTTTAAATATACAGTATTTGTATGCAAATTTCAAAACTTTTATTGATTGTCTGAAATAACATGGATCGTTTTAATGACTGGTAGAAGTGAGCACGGTATCTTCACAGTTAAAATCTAATGATTTAGCAGACTATTTCAGCAATCAGTTACTTAAATGAATGACAATTGTTACTCTGTGTGGAACAGGATTTACTGTAGAATGATAAATTCTTTTTTAAAATACAAAAATTGGCTTTAATCTTATTTTAAAGATTCAAATTATTTAAACACGTAATGGAGGATATATTGGACAGTGGATGTTAAATATGAAGCTGCCAGGCAGGAGGAGAAGAGGAAGACCACAGAGAAGATCCATGGATGTGGTGAAGGAGCACAGACCTGCAGGTTGGATGCTCTGGACAGGATGAGCTGGAGGCAGATGATGTGGCGCTGTGGCGACCCCTAAAGGAAGCAGCCGAAAGAAGAAATGCAAAATTCCTGCGAGTAGCTTAAAGTAAAGACTAAATCCAAACTAAGAAACCATAAATAGTTCAGTCAATAAATGCACTTTGAACTTCAAGCACTAAATATGAAAATAACGAATAGGAACTTGTTTTTTATGGTACTTCTCCGGCTAAGCAACTCCCGCACAATTGGGGGCAGTCATGCTCCAAAAAGTTATAGCTAAGGAAAAGGAAAAGGAAAAAGAAGATTGCAGGACCTTTGAATGTTGGATACCGGGGGAATCTACTGTCCGGGCACTACAGGAAAGTCTGCAGCCTACAGCAAGGCAATGGACAGCAGCCCAGTATTACAAGGTAACACTGTAAACTCTTCATTCGATTAGCTAAATATGTATTTTGATGGGATGCTTTGTGAAATTTCCCTGGAAACCTCGCAAATTAATGGCCAAATCAGCATCTTTAAACACATATGCACCGACTTTGTGTTGCCTCGTCATAAGCTCAAATACTGAGACGCTTTCTGAAGTAGTACCTTTAACTTGTTTGGACATATGGGCTATTATTGTAGCCCCGTACAGGCAGCCAAGAGCATAGACACATTAATGGTCAAGAGGGGCGATACGTCATAGCCAGCAGCCTATGGACGGCGTTATCCGGCGACGGCGGTGCTAGCCAGCGGCATAGCGTTGTGTTGTTTATGCACAGCACTTTCCAAGGGAAGCAAATAAATCTTAATAGTAAAATTAGTTGTCACAAACTCATGATAGTTAAGGTGAATGAAAGCCAGCGGTCTGTATCTTTACATCCTCTGTAGTAATGTTGTTACTGTATATTAATGTGTGTTATGAGAATTACTGAAAAATTTTAAAAAAGTAATTAAATTAATAACAACAAAAACAAAAGAATTTCTGACAAGGCAGTACTGAATTATTTACTATTACTAAAAAAATTTAAAAAAAATTATACTAGCTGTAATATGCAATTTAACTTTTTACCCGTGAAAGCAAAATTTGCAAAATTTTTTTTACAATTTTTTTAAACATTTTTACAAAATGAAATGTCAGCTGATATAGATGATATTTCCAGTTATCTATTTGAGCAATTATATACACACTCACGAT
>VUQK01010367.1:0-13699 GCA_015106715.1 Bujurquina vittata | reverse complement strand
TTTATTATATATTTTTTTTTTTTTTTTTTTTAGGTACAATATAGTGCACTGATTTTGCCTGATGGCATCCATCTCAAAGGCCCAGCTGGCACCCCTGCCACAGACAGAAGTATTTGTGTATTGGGTCCTTTCCTTGGGCTCTCATCTGTACTCTTTCTATCAACTGCACAGGTTCAGCAAAGGTAAAGTAGAAAGGTGGATATCAGAATTATTTGGATGAAGTTAGAAGAAAAATGAAGCTGTGATGTCCTGTTTTTACCTCAGAGCATGAAGTGGGCATAGAGAGAGAATTCCAGTTGGAAAAAGGCCTTCTTAAGGGTTTTAAAAGGGTAAGTTCAGCACTGAATTTATTGATTTAAAGCCCTGTCTGAAATAACAGATTGGACTTTTAAGACATTATAGTGTACTAAAAGTTTGTTGAGTTTATGAATACATAGAAATACCGTAACATATTTTGACTGTTAAAACTGGCTTTTAACAGGTTTTACATATAAAGTTAATTGTTTTTTGTTTTTTTGTTTGTTTTTTTTAATCAGGACCCTTTAGACTTTGAGTGGAATTTCTGGACTGAGTGGGCTAAGAAATCTTTACTGTGGACTCTAATTGGCCATGGTGTTTTATCAAGATTGACCAGCATCTTTTACCCCAAGGTATGAAGCAGCTGCTACAATTTTCTTTAAGCATAATATATAGCTACTAGGTGGGAGATGTTTTAATCCCACACATTTTTTTGTTTTTCTAACAGCTTAGAGTGCCAGCACTTGCGATGTATGGCTTCTTAGCAGCCAGCAGTGTGTTGGGGGTTAAAGGTGTCAGTGTGCTCCTGGTACATCTGGGTTTGTCCTTTTCAGTGGCTTGGCTGCGAAAGCCCGCTCTGTCATGGGCATGTAACCTGCTGTTGCTCTACACACCTCACATCAAGGAACTTCAAGAGATCCAGGTGGATTGACTTGGCTTTAACTCCTACAATAAATCTTTTCCTGTACACTTGTGGGTGTTTTGAACACCTACAAAACAACAGCTAGTTCTAAAACTAACACAAAAACAATAACTTTGACAGCATCGACAACAAACCACACAATTTTCTGCAGACTGTTGAATATCTACACTGATAAAAGCAGACAAATATAAAGCACTCAGATGCGGCTTGTGTAGGATTTAGTGGCTACAAATCACTTCTAATTGAGTACCGCTTGCCTCACCTTCCTCTTCAAAACAGTTAGGAGAACCTAGGATGTGTTCTTAAAACGCAAAGGGTCCTCTCTATAGCCAGTATTAATTTTGTTCATTGCAGGCCCTCAGAAACAAGAGCAGGCTTTAGACATCTGTAGACATAAAGAGCTCATTATAAGGTAATTTTTAGGAGATTATGCATTCATTAAAACACGAATATATATTCATCCATTTTCTTAGCAGCTTAAAACAGGGCTTAAAACAAATAAAATTCTATATTAAATTTTTGCAGAAACTTCTTGCTCCTCTGTACATCACTATATCGATTTACATTTTATTTTATGTCAAGTTAATTTTAAGAACTTTCTCTGTTGTTCCACCTTCTGTTGTCATGTTTGCAAAGAAAACAAGCGAGCGCAGAATACTTAGGGAATATACAGCCATTTGGTTACTCAGCTTGCTTCTACTGTGAATTTAACAGCTCACTGTTCTCCAATACAACACAGTGATGAACAGAAATAGTTAGAGTCAAAATACAAACATATTTAGATTCATTTTTTTAGTGTGGCTCATCGATTTCAGGGCATTTAGGAAAGTCTAGTCCTCTTATACTGTATAAATAAATGCCGTGTATTTAGTGTTTTATTGTTACTTTTAGTACAAGGATTCTGCTGGAATGCGTCAGAAGTAATTGGCCTTTGCACTGTATTATACAGAGAGGCTGGTATGAGACTGATGAGGAGCACTATCTGCTGCTCTTCAGTGTTGCCGTTTGTGGTCTGCGCTTCATCAGCTTCAGCCTAGAGCACTGCTGGAGTCCTGAAGACCGTGGTGGAGTTATGCAGCTTTGCTGGCTATTTTCATACACCTTTTATCATCCTTTTTTCTACAATGGACCCATTATCACCTACAAAAACTATATTGAGCAGGTAAGAGCTAGTAAAGACTCCTTTTGAATTAAACTGAGGATTAGCCTAAAATTTCCTTTGTTTTTTGTCTGAAAGAGACTGATTGATGCTCCACTACTCAGTGGTGAGGTATTTGCAGTACAAAGGAGCAGCAACCTATTTGGTCCAATGTCCTCTTCTGTTTCACGTGTTTTACCCTGCTTATTTTTGTTGTAGTAGATTTGTACTTATTCATTCATGCATGTGGTGGCTCTTATATTACAACCCTGACAATTGTTTTTTTGGGCTGGAAGAGTAAAGATTCACCTAGCAGTCCTTAACATGCTACCCTGCTCCACTTACAGATGCGGAAGTCTGCTGAGGAAAGCAACAGGGATGAATCTGCTCTTAGTTACTTGGTGCTCAGAGTAGGACGGATCATTTTGTGGTGGTGTATTGCAGAATACATGATCCATGTCATGTACATGCACTCCATCCAGTCTAATGAGACCTACATAGAAATTCTTCCTCCTTGGGCCTTAGGCAAGTCTTGATACTCTGTTTTTTCTTACAATACAACTTTATTAAAGTTTAAACTTTACATTTCCCTACTACATGTTACTACCACAAGATTATGTAAGTTTTGTATACGCTTATTCCTGGGTCATTCATTGTTGTAGCTTCATAATGCAGTTGACTAATCTACAGACATTTTTTTTTTATTTTAATTTGAGGTAATAATCTATTTGCACTTACATTTTTTGACAGATTAAACAGGTGGTTGTATAAATTGTGTTGCATAAGGTCTTCGAATCTAAAGCCTAAAATTGGTAACTTATGTCCTTGGACTATGATGTTATGTCAGACACAATATAACGGAGAGAGAAACCTCTTAAGTAATCCGAGATAGGCTTCTTGTGCAGGTATAACATAAAACTGTCATCTTACCTGAAGCTAAAGTCAGAGTTCAAGTTTTCTGAAAATCTTGTGAATGCGATAACTGGATAATGATATCATAGATGCATCTACCAAAATCTCAGATGAGTTCGAATCTCGGCGATCTTGTCCTCAAGCTACAGGCCACGTTTTGTGAAAATCTTGTGTGAACGCGATAACTTGAAAATGATGCATCCTGGGATGTTCAGATTCACACCATAGATGCATACTGTTCAAGCAGACCCATTAAACCTCACACACTTGTTCACTATCACAAGGGCTACATGCTGACCAAGGGCAATAAATGTGTCATGCAGTTTTGAAAAAAATTATCCCAGTTTAGCAAAGAACCTTTTTAAATTGTATCTTTGGGCACTTTATTAGCAGCCTGTTGCAAAAACACATAAGTGGCTAAAATTTTCTTACTTGAATATATAAAAATAGCACAGTTTGATGGGCATAACATGGTATTTTGGCACCAGCACGGTCATTCCTAAAGAGCTATTAGCTAGAAACTTAGCAAACTTGACAGTGGTCTTAAAAAAAAAAAATCCAGCAAAGACCTGACACAGGAGCTCAGAGATGCATGAGAGAGTTCAGGCTGTGTTGCAGATTAAAGGTGGTCAGACCAAATATTGACTTTAGAATGTTAGAATTGCACAAACTCTGTTTTTGCATATGTTGTATTTCCATTTTTGCATGTTTAAATAAATCAGTGCATATAGTTCCCATTTTCCTAGCAAAATAAAAAAAAATAATGGATACGTCAAGACTTTTGCACAGTAATGTAGATGAAAAACCTGCAGTTTTCCCTGTTTGGGAGCTACAAAGAAAAAAATAAAACAAAACAAAACAATCCTGCCAAACTTAAATAAATGGATTTGATGTGATTTAACCATTGATTCCATACATGTAGTTTTTACATGCCAATGCATATTGAAATAGCAATCATCGCTTTCTCCTAATTTGTTTAGTTCAGACTAAACGAGTGGCAAGATTTATCTTGAGATTTATTTTGCCACTTTAACCTCTCTTGTTATGCGCTGGTAAAGGAAATGTCTATAGATTATAGACAAACAGATTCAACGTTTTAATTTAGCATTTCATGCCTGTCAGGTTTTAACAATTTTTAATCACATCTGATGTTTCTTCCCCCTTTTTCTGCTCATTTGAATTTTTGTTCTGAATATAAAATTTGGTTTCACCACCTACTTTGCTCCTTGTCACAGGTGGTCTCGCTCTGGCTGTGGTCCAATTCTTCTACGTGAAGTACCTGGTACTGTTTGGGCTTCCATCCATGCTCGCTACTTTGGATAAGCTGGTTCCCCCAAATCTTCCCCACTGTGTCAGCATCATGTACAGTTTCACAGGCATGTGGAGGTAAGATCAGTGGAATCAACTGTGGCTAACACCAGTGACAGACAATAAATATAGTATTATAGTGGTCTTAGCTTTCCTAAATGCTCCCTTTACTGGAAAAGCTATCTCTCCTGCTGTCCTTGACTAAAAGTAATGTATTGTCAAGTTTCAAACTGGGCACATTCTTTCAGACTCATTATAATAATTAATACACTTTATTAATCTATAATCTATTCTTTAGGCCCAGTCTTTTAATCAACAGAGTTGTGGCAGCGTTGTTTAAACGGCAAAGAAAATCATGAAACAAAATGAAAGCTGCTGAAGTATGATCAAAAGGTGAAATGGTTTCATTTGCTCTGCGTTAGTTTTAAAGGGAACCTGGAAATTTCCAGTTTATTAGTATTTTACACATTAACTGTAATAGCAAGAAAGATGAAAGATTCTTTGTTGTTCTGTTTTGTGGTTTAGAATGTGTTTGTATGTTTGTGTTATGTATGCCACACAGAGTGGAAATGTTAAAAATAATGTGAAAGTTGTTTCAATTAAAATGAAAACTTGTCTAATAGAACTATTCCTAGTTTATACTGAAGGGGTCACAATTGCCTAAGTTAATGAACGTTCAAAGGCAAGCGCTCATTACACAGGGATAAGGGATTTTGTTCAGCAGGACTAAAGATATTAAAAAACAAAAAAAAACTATGTGATTCTTCTGAAAAAGATTTCAACACATTCAAGTGTATAAATGGGGATGAGCATTTGTGCTGCAGTGCCATTAGCTTTTACCATGTACCACTTCAGAAATGATCTTTATGCGTTGTTTATATTGTGCAAAATAAGCATTTATTTCAGCTAATCTATTATTAAAAGCTAATTTTATTAATATTAGCTTTTACTGTGCAGTTATTTGTTTTTTAGCTGTATGATGATGGCAGGTGTTACTTTGTTTTGTACATCCCATTTGTATGGGTTTAAGTGGGTTACAAATTTGAAACAACTCTTCATATTATGCAAAATGCATTCGCATCATCACCCTCAAGTTGAATTAACATCTTTCTAAAAGAGCTTATATCCTTCATCAGGGGAGGCTTTATTGCAGGACCATTTTAGCTTGGTGCACTCAGTAAACTCGCAGCTTAGTATAGCAGTGAGCAGTTTTTAAACAGAGCAAATATGCAATTAAGAGGAAACCTCGAACATATTGTTATCTGGCACAAAAGGAGCGACTCAAATTGGGTTTACCTCATAGTTATAAATTACCAGAGTATCCCAGCAGTTTGTCACTTTCTCCCACTACAATCATTCTTGTTCCCAAATGTAATTAACAGTGAGAAATACTCCCATATTTAGAGCAAAAAAAGCTGAGCTGGAAGGCTGTGTGTCGGTATTGCAGTTAAAAAGAAATGGCTGTAGAATAGACCAGTGTGCTGACACTGATGCACTCCAATTGAGCCTGTGTGTGTGTGTGTGTGTGTACTGGTCGAAAACACTGATGGATTGCATAAAGCCATCCATCGACATCACCGATGAAACAACTCCAGTTATAGACTGAGCCAAATCTAATCTTCTTAATGACAAAGAGGGAGCACATAAACACAAATGCATTTAGACATACTTATTTCACTGGACTCAGTTTATATGAAGCCCAGTGCTCAGCTGGTTCTTACTCCATGACATATTATTATGTAAATTTGTGACTCAAATGTATTTTTTTTTCACTCTTAGGCAGTTTGATGAGGGGCTGTATCGATGGCTCATCAGGTAAGAGGCACTTCAGTGATGGACTGACTAATTCCAACGGTAATGCATACTAAAAATGAGAAATGCCATCTAAATCAAATAATGCCTCAGGAATATTTACCTATCTGCATCTATTCTTTTGTCTGTCTTTATCTCTGTCTGTCTTATCTAATATTTGGAAAACTTGCATCTGTTATCTGTTACTCAATTAAAGAGCTTATTTCCTGTGGGGCATTGAACTTGTCAGATGAATAACCTTAAAAAAAACAAAAAACGTGCCATTCTATTGCTGCCTTCCCACATTTTTCATCATAATGGACAAGGATGCTGCATTTGCATGTAGGCTTTCTCATGTTTATGAGGTTGCATGTTGTTGGTGAATAGTTCCTCTATTGTGCTGCCCGTGCACCCCGGAGAAATGCCTCCTTGTTTAATATGTGCATTTGTAATGGGAACATTATCTGTTTGCACACTTGTACTTTGGACAACACACATTATTGGTTTGTTTGCTTTTAATGATGCACACTTGGCTGAATGCAGCCTATTGGGAATTTATGGTTTGCTTGGTTGCGGCAGGTTGCTACATTAAGGCAACACGACAGTTGCATGGTTGTCAGAGAACGCAGTGGAAATGTTCCTCGTCTTGGTTATTATTTGCTAATTAGTGCAACCCCCCCCCCAAAGAAAAATATTTTGACAGGTACAGTAGGATGGTGCACGTGTACATCTGCTTTTATGAAAGAATGCACATCAGACTGTTAAAATGGCTCCAATTAATTTGCTAGAGATCCCAGAATTTAAATTGCAAATGCAAGTTTCCATTTTAATTCGTGCCCATTGGAAATTGTTTTCTCCTGCTTAATAGCATATCAGTTGCAATTATCCTGCTGCAGATGCAAAATGATACCCATGACACAATGCCCCCGACGTTCCTTCTTGCAAAAGTGCTTTTAAAGAGGTTTTAATGCAGTTCTGAAATTCAGTTGAAATTGTCTGAAGAGCGCTAGATGAGTGCGTAGGTGTTAAATGATGTGCTCTACATGACTCACTGACACCCCGTCTCCCTGGGCAGCTAAGTGGCTCATTCTTCGCCATTCCATTGCGCTTTCCCTGTCTGTGTGCCGCCGTCTCTCAGGTTCTGTGTTTCACTCACATTCAGTTATTGCCCAACAAAAAGAGCTCTTACTCGGTTATTGATTGAATTATTGCAGCTACACATGAGAAGGAGCATTTGATCCCACGTCTTAGTAAATATTGCTTGTAAATATGTAAGTGGGGGTATTAGGTTGGGTTGGGTGTAAGGTCAGAAATTAACTTTGATTTTTATTGCATTTACATCAAAACAGATTAAGTAAACTGCATGTCTACATGAGAGCACAGGGAACAACAATAATATATGCTAGACTCTATAATTCCTACTGAGAATCTATAAAGCCTGCGAGCATGTTGTTTGCACTACCTGCTTGGATTATTCTGGTGTTACATAACACACTGATTAATCATGGATTAATGTACAGCACAATATTATCATATATTGAATAACATCTGTTTAGAATCAATCTACATCTAAATGAATATATTAGATGGACGGATGTTTTGGTATTCAGTTTCCTCTGGCTCTCACATTCTGGTACCTTTCCATCTGTCTTCGCACCTACTTTCATCCTCAATATGGCCGCGCTGGCCACTCTATTTAAGGCTCAGAAAATGCTGGCTCATCTTTCAGGAACATTGATTAGCCACAGGGTGGCTGAGATAATGAGTTCCCAGCTCAGCAACACTGCACACAATGATTTGTTTGTTAAGTGTGTTGGAGTGATATAGCATGTTCAGACAGTACCTCGGGGACAGACAAGGTTCTCACAGTATCTGAGGTAATTTTTCTTCACAACATGCTCCACATTTGATAACGACTGGATATTATTCACGTCAAGTGCGGCATCACGTGAGCTGCTATTTTTATGCCACCTGCAACGTAATCTAATCTAAACCACAAAAAGGAATCGCAGCAGCCGTGCTATAGATTTAAATGTCGCTCTTTTATTTAACTGTGTATCTGCAGTTTATTAACCGATATGCTGAAGTCAGGCCCAGGAACAAATAGGGGTTGGCTGAAGTGCTGAATAATACAGAAATGTCAGTTTGACATTGACAGCGGTTTTGATGTGTGTGAAGGGTTTGATGTGAATCACAGAAAACACTTTAAAAACATTAACCCACCTCCAAAGTTGTTAATAGCTTGCTTGATATCCTCTGGTTTGCCTCTATTTTTGCAGCCGGGCATCAGAGCCACATTTAAAAGTAAAATCATTGAGCATGACATCACAGGGTTTTTGTTTGTTTTGGGGTTTTTTTGACAGGTTCTGATGAATTCATCTGTGCATTTGCTGCCATTTTTTACATTTGCACTGTTTTTTCTCATCCTACAAATAAAAAATAATACCTCTGTTGGTTGATCTTTAGACAGTTTAGAATCTCCTTTTTTTATTTATTCAACTGACGCTGGTTTATTTTTATGTCATGTACTGATGTTTCAGGTACATCTATGTGCCGCTGGGAGGTTCACGCCATGGTCCTCTTTACAAGATGGTATCCACTGGCATTGCGTTCGGATTCGTCTGCCTCTGGCACGGAGGCCACGACTTCCTACAGTACTGGGCCTTGATGAATTGGGCTGGAGTTCTGGTGGAAAATTCAGTGAAGTCTCTCTTTGCCTCAACCTTTATTCACTCCGCAGTTGTAAGTTTGAAATCCACTGACAGTGCTAAAGCATTAGGAGATTAAAATTCCCTAGTAATTCGTTCAGTTAAGCTGTGCGGATGTAATAAAAATGTTTCCTGCAGAAATAAAGGGGTCATATTATGTTATTTAGTGAGAGATGATGCCTAGAGAGGATACGCTAATTACAGACAGGAGACAAACTGGCTGGATCCTGTCACATCTAATTGGGAAGTACAGTTAACCTGAAATATTCATGTTAGTAAAAGCCTGTTTCCAATACATTAGCAATTGGTGCTTTGGCCATAGCCATGGGGGATGGTTCGTGTTCTCAAAATAGCACTCATATCTGATGGCACACCGTGAAATCCACCTAGTTTATGGTCACACACTTCATTTGTGCCAGGTGCCTCTCTGTTCCTTTTAACATACAATAGAAATTTTGACGTGGTTCCCTTCTTAGTATTTCTTCTTCTAATTTCCCAGGAGCAGAATTTCTCTGCGGTGATGAAAAGGCGTTGCATTGCCCTTGTCTTTGCCTTCTCCACTGCTATGCTCATCCTTTCTAATCTGGTCTTCCTTGGGGGAATACATGTTGGCAGAATCTTCTGGAAGCGTGTCTTCATTCACGGTAAATTGCTTTCCACAACATGCACTCAATTGGGAAACGCGTGTGGCTTTATTTTGCAGTATTGTATCAGCTGGCATTGGTACATTCTCCAGTGTGGATTATCAGTCATGTGCTTCTTTTAATTTGACAGCTGAGTTGCATTGTAGGTCATCACATGTTTGCCCTCAGCGGTGAGAGCAGCTAAATATTGTTTTTCCAAAGCAACCGAGCGAGGTCAGCCCATATGTACTAGAAAATAAAATCATGACTAAAATGTAAGAAATCATTAAAAATGTTGCTTCCCAGTAGGTTTGTAGATTTAGCAGCATTTCCAATTTAATTTATCTGTGCAGGCAAATAAAGAGACATCTGCTTATGGTTGTGCCAGTCCCTATTTTTCTTCCAGTGCCTCTTTTTTGGCTCACTGGGTACCTAAAGCAAGATGGCAGGCCCTCCTGAAGTCTGTCTACTTACGATAGGCAGTCTGAGCTGCACTCGCCACTGGGCTGGGAGCACAGTCACTGCTAAAAAGCTCATCAGTGGAATGTTAGATCATCTATTCAGGATATTAACAAAAACTTTAATGTGGAATTTGAATAGAGTTTACTCATTTATATCAATAATAGATTTGTTTAGTGTAATGTAGTAAATATAGACGCTGAGTAAAACTCCAAAATCTAAATTTTTATTCAAAACAAGCAGAGGTCATACAGACAGAGAGCAGAGAGGCAAAGAATCCAGAAGAGGCAACCAATAAACAAAAAGGGTCAAACACAAAAATATTTTAAAAAATGAACACTAGGAAAGTGCTGGGAAGCCTGACTAACAGGAACATGACAATCTGGCAGAGATCAATGGAAACCAGGGAGGATATCCATATAAATACTGGTGGGTGATTCACTGATTTACCACAGGAGAGTAATTGGGGACAGGGAACAGGTGCGGAAAACACAGGTGAAACTAATAAGGCATGGGTAAATAATGATGGAAAATTAAAATAAAACTGACAGCAATAGATGGGAACCAGTGATTACAAAATAAAGTAGGAAATAGCTGGAAAGCAAATAGTCCAGACCCATGACATTTATCCAGTTATGCGCAGTGGGAGAAGCTGTACAGTAACAGCATATTTCTTACCCTGTAAAGTTTGGACAAGTGTTACATGTTAGGAAACAATTGCTTCATTCTCTCGCTTTCTTGCCTTCCAGCTCGTTCTTTGACTCTTCTAAATCCTGAGGGAAATAAGCGACTCTTTAGCTGCTAAATGTGTTTACCAGCTAGTCACATACTGTCAGTGTGCTTGTGTTTGGTGCTGAAACCGTGGTTTACTCTGTGCTCATGAGAGCTAAAAACTGTTGCCTGCTGCAGAAAATAGGATTTTAAACAGGGTTGAAAAGAGGAAAGTTGCTACAGAGCTGCTGTATGTATTACTGGGGGCATTTTCTTTACTGAGCAGTTGTTTTTATCATCAATTAAAACAATAATTATGAATAGCTCATTAGTATCGACGTTGATGGTTTGCTGTCAGATTTATAGGTGATATAATATGAACCATGAGTGGAGTGGTGGGAGTAAACTCAACCATCTCTCTTTGCAACTTTTTCTTTCCATCTGGGGCAGATTTTAGTTTATGTTGTACAGTAAATGAAAACCTACCAATTAAAGCACTTCTGTGTAGCACTTCAGACTTGTATACAATCTTTGTTTTGCCCCTTTCTTTATCACCATTTATTATTTTATCACTTCTGCTTATGGTCACAGTCTGTGGCCACTTAGCCTCACAAAGGTTATTTTCCAATTTTACTGTCACAGTAAAATTTTGTTGGAACGCAGCAAATGGTGTGTAAAGTTATGCCTCTTTGAGCGCTCCTGACCTCCTTCGTGCTCACAATACTGTAGACTCAGTGTAAATAAGTTAAGAGAAACCTAAAAATAAGGGCACGGTGTTTGAAAATACCATTTCAGTTGTGAATTATTCAGAACAAGAGCTGCACTATAGCTGGGAATCTCAGTTTGCTTTTATGGTGTTTTATTAGGCTCACTGAAATACTAAAAGTAAAGACTGGAAAATTAGAAACACATGATTTAGCAAATCACTTTATAAGCTTGGTTCTTTTCACTGATTTTTATATTTTAAATTGAGATATACTCTATTGGATCCAGCAGAAATGCCTGAGGCAGTTACTTGCATCTGCACATGTCCTCTCAGGAAACCACAGAGAGGGAGCTGTGGTTTCATTAACATGAGTGTCTAAGATTTTGAGTGGTACAGGCAGTAGTGTAATTGCTCCCTGACCTTTCTGGCTAAATGTACAACAAACAGTTTCATAATCCCACTGTGTGTCTCAAGTTATTTATGTTGACAGTGTTCCCTTGAATCTTGTACCTGAAAGCATCCGTGTACTCTAAAGATACAGCAAAGAGACACACCAGTGGTCACCACCAGTTTTAATTCAAGACAGCACAAACAATTTATTGTTTAATTCTAATGTGTTTAATTCCTACTAGAGATTGCTCAACTTTACTACTTTAACTATAGGTTGTTTTAACAGCACACAAAAACAGCCTGTGGGGTTATTTTGTGGGAGATATTCTCACTTTAGGACATTGTATTTGCTCTGAATAATATTGATACTTCTGGGGTTGCATCAGGAGGGGCATCTGGCATAAAAACATGTGGAACTACCACTCTGGCCATCCCTTTTGAATAACAGAGTAGGCTACTCTCTTATTCAAAATGAGTCGCCATAGTAGATGAATCTACATATTTCATTTGGCAGACATTATTAAACCAAATGCCCTTCCCTCCCAAGGATTTGTATCTCCTCCCAGTCTTGAACTGGGGATCTTTTGTGCTTTAGGCCATTGTGTTAACCACTATGCTGTGAAGTCATAGTATTAGTGTTTCAGTAAGACATTCTATTTGCGTGCAAGATTCGCTAAATGGCACTAAACATTTATACTTCTTTTATATCCTCCTTTTATATAAAAAGAAGGAACCTTTGTAATGTCACTGATGGGTTTGCCATCCCTGTCTCTATTTTATTTTATTTATCTATTTTAAACTGGCTATTGTTAGCTGGGTGAAACCATCCATGTATTTTCTTCCACTTTTCCTTTTCAGGGTTGGAAGAGGGCTGAAGCTTATCCCAGCTGGGTGGGAGGCAGAGTACACTCTGCACAGGTCTCCAGCCTGTCTTAGAGTAAATGCTAAGAGACAGACAATCATTCACTCTCACACCTATGGACAATTTAACCTACCCGACTAACAGCATACCTTTGGACTGTGGAAGGAAACTGGAGTATCTGGAGAAACCCCATGTAAACACAGGGAGAACATTTAAACTCCATACAGAAAGGTCCCGGCCAAGGTGGAGTTGGACCCTTCTTGCTGTGAGGCAACAGTGCTAACCACCGTATTGCCCAAATACATAAGCCACTGATAACAAATGGGGTAGTGTGCTGAGTCCGTAGAAAAATTATACACCAATTGATTGACTGACTGTTACTAGCAGCAAAACCCTTTTTGCTGCTGTGAAGTCATTCTGATCACCATTTGAGTTTAGGTTTGAGTTGATTGCAAGAAACACACTAATCAAGAAACCAAAATCACTGTGGTGTAGTAACCATCAGTAATTTGGAACTTTTAAACAACTGAGGGAAGTCCCCCCCCGTCCTTGTCAGGGTTTATTAAGACCGCTATTCCAATGCATTTCTGAATTGTGTCAAAAGTTCCCTTTGGCTAGTGGTGTTTACTTCACCTTTGCCTTTTCACTGTTGGTTTTTGGCCACATCAAAGGTTGGATGACCGGCTGGAGAGCATTTCACACTGAGGGTGTTGATGAGATGTAGATACCTGCAAAGAAAAACACTGGGATGTCTTGGCTCACGATGCACCCACAGCCTCAGGCTAAAAGGCTTTAAATAATGCATCAACAAATCAGAACTTCTTTATTTCATAAAAGCTTATTTGAAAATGGTTATGTCTAATGTGATTAATAATTAGTTGGTATTTACTGAAAACATCAAGGCTTTTCTCAAGACAGTTGCAGCCAAACAAAAACACTGCAAACTGCACAAAACTTAACCTCGGCGCACCATTAAAATATTTTGCATCATAATACAGCTTTTCTGGCCTCAGCTCATGTAACCTTTCTTTTACACAGACAGTAAATCTGGCAGTACAGCTGTGCATAAAGCAGCTAGTGTGCACGCGAATTAGATTTTGGCATGAATAGAAAAGAATAGACTATTGAAAAGCATTGTGGGTGCAGGTGCA
>VUQK01010366.1:12333-25477 GCA_015106715.1 Bujurquina vittata | reverse complement strand
GGGGGGAGGAAGTCCACAACGTTGATATCACAGAACAAAAAAAAACAAAAAAAACTAAGCGATCTATATCCATCCATTACATGTCAAACAAATATTAATTGTGTATTTTTTTTCTTTTTTCCCCCCACAAGGTGGTGCTATGATGTAATTAATTGCATGTAGCCTGGAAGCAGGAACAGCTGCTACTTCTCTGTCCAACTCTAAAGTAAGCATTTGTTGATCAATGTGCTCAGAGAGATGTTAGATGTAATGGTGAACAGTAGCATCTGAATTTAGATCTCATGATGACGCATGCTTCACTTTACTGACAGACATTTTGCTCTTTTTTTATGCATAAAGATCGTTTTTAGAACATTTGAACAAAATCGTTTTCTTTTGCGTTTTTTAAAGTTATTGTCTGTCAAGACAGATTTTGCCTTCAATTACCTGTAAATAAAAAATATTTCTTTTTAAAAAGTATCCAGCTGATGACTGCTAATAAAGCGTAAAAAAGTTCACTAAAGGAAGGTAATCTTAAATTTGAAGTTCCAGCAGCTGATGCTTAAATTCACACCTCTGGTTAATCAAATCTTAATCTCACTCAATCCAAGTCTCACAAGCCAATCTGTGAAGGATCTCCACAACAGCAGTGCGCAGGTTCATTCTGACTTTGCTTAAGGTGTGAGTCTGAGGAGGCGTTGTTAAGAGGGCTCCCTTAGGTCATCACAGGCACACTTGATGGCCCCAGTCCTCTGGTCTTTATTTTGATGGTAATGAGGCCTGGACAGGCCAGTCAATAGAATCACTTCCTGACCAGTGACTGTGACATTAATGAGCTCTAAATGCACTGAGTGGACATGTGCTTTGCTCTGGTTTTGCTAGGTTGGCTTTATTGGGTGAAAAGGTCTCTGAAAAGATGTGATGGGGTTAAACAAGTTAACTATGGGGTTAAAATATTGATGGGAGTTTGAGTTATCAGTTCAGTGAAACTGATAACAGTGAAAGCCAGATCAGTAAGACGGTGTTTACACATCACACAAATTTTGGCTTTTAGAATTCAAATCCAGGGCATGATGCTAGTTACCTGAACTGAAGATTTTCAAGAGCATTTTGCATATTAGACGTCAGTGCAATTTTTGATTATGGATACGCTCATTTGTTGCTTTCTGCAGAACAGCATCATCTTTAACTCCAACAGTACAACATTTAGCACTCTGCAGCGCTTGTCAATAAGTTAAAAAAAAGTTTACTACCATAAAAAAAGCTATAAAGTAAATTTATAATTTTACATCTAATACTTTTTTCAAAGAAAGTTGTAGTTTGCATTAATGTTATTTTACATTATTGTTATTTTAAACAAGTAAGCAGAGCATGAACCTGTGAAGCTATTGTAGCTGACATGCTGACACAAACTGCAGCACAGTGACTGATTCATGATGAAAATGTCAGCTTCATCTGATTTTGCCAGTGAGAAAGCATGACACATTGTTTGTTTGAGACCAGAATTACTGATTTCTAATCAATCTAAGTGCTGTGGTCTTTTTGCTTGTATAAAAATTGACATTAGTGGCACTGAACCCACCACGTGTTGAGAAGTTGTGAGTCTGAGATCTCAGTTTTCTTAGATTTATGATGGAGGGATCCTGGAGTCGTGTGACAGAGATGTTTCTCTTACATCACTGTGCAGACAGACCATCTCAGGGACCCGATGCCATAGCAGAGTAAACACACCTCCTCTTGTGAATCATATGACCCTGGGGAGAGTGTTTGTGAAACCACTTGGTCTGCTATTGTCCTCCTGGGACTGGCCTCCTCTGAAAAGCTGCTGAAAGCCTGTAATCAGATTAAAGGTTGCTGGGAAGGGGAGGGGGGATTTTTGAGGAATAGCGAAGAGGTCGTGGAAGTTCTCTAATCAGTACCTGCCATTGAAGTGCAGAAGAGGGGCTAAATAACGCAGCAGGAGGGGAGGCGGGAGCCAAGCTGGAGGGACAAATTGGCCTGTTGTTGGAAGGGGATAATAGGACAATGAGGGAGGGGAGTATAATCAGTGTGTATTGAGCAGTAGAGAATAGGTGCAATGGGAAAAGGAGGAGACCGAAGAACTCCAAAGGCAGTGGGCCTTGTCCCATCTTGCCCTGGCAATTATATCACCTTTGTGAGCTGATTGGAGCAGGCTGCAGTGTCCATCTGGGCTTATAGATGGATGCAACAACCTACATTTTCTCACTGTCCTTGCCAAGTGGTCTCACCAGGCCACTGAGCAAGATATCAGGGGCTCTTGTGGTCTAAAACTTGCCAGCACCCTCCCCAAACGGCTCCTTCCAGAAGTCGACAACCTCTAACTGTCACATGACAGTGACAATAACTAGTCAAATCTCTATGCTTTCTCTCAGATTGCTTCATTACATTATCTCATTTGGAATCAACCCAAGGCTAAGGATATTTATTGCTCTTAAGGGCCGTGATACTGTTGCTGATGCAGTGAGATGTGATGAAATCACATCTAGCCAATAAAATTAGTCACCTCATTGTCTCAAGCTTGTAATGCTCTGTCACAAAACATCCCAATGAGTGCTGAGCTCCAGCAGTTTTTCTGCTAGATTCTTTCTGCCATTGTGATTACTCATCAGACGTCCGCTGGCTGAACACCAGGCATCACTAAAGACCAATCACTACTATTTCATTCACTTGACAAGAGTCCATTTGTTGGGGTCAAAGGGGAAAGTCTCAGGGGGGAAGACCTCTAGGCCGGCACTGGTGAGAAGGAGAACCAGAGAAATCACTATTCATAGCAGGGGACTGCTTTGATTTGGGCACAAAGGCCACTAGTTCCCTGCCTGGATTAAAGAAGTGGAAATAAGATCTAGTTTAAAACATGTGCAAGAGATCCAAATTGAATGGTTTGGATAATTAGGTGCACCTGCCTGTGAGAGCCCCAATTAATGCCTGTAAGTTCATTTTTATTATTGTAATAAAACCTAAAGTGCAATGTTTCTCATCTTGTTTATCGCTGACAGCATTTGAATCCAATTTGACACACAACCGGAACCGTAATGTTTTGCACTTAAGTTTATATTGAAAGGAAGAAAAACACTACAGTGTGCGTAAGCCTGCCCTTTTACAGAGATTACAGAGAGAAAAATTAAACAAAAGTTTGCTAACGACGTTTACCAGTTTACAGAGCTGCTGTTCATCAAGTTTGATCAAAGATCATGAGAAAAGCCAAATATCATTGAAATTTGGTCTTGCTTGATAAGTGACACTTCCCTCAGCTCAGTATTATCACAGCATTTAAAAATTCTTACCGGAAGTCTTAAATGTATGTCAAAGAAAGCAAATAGTAAAACAGCTTCTGAGAGAAGGAGAGAAAACAGGGAGAAACTTGATGCAAAGCTACTCAGAGAAACAGGAATTTTGCTCACATGTGAGAAAGATTTGTTTTGGTTTGACTTTACAAACTGTGAATTTCTCTGCTTCACTTCCTCTTCCATTATTAGTTACAGTAGTTACTTTATTTACTATACTATTTAGTTGTTATAATTTAGTATATAATGAATGAATGAAATATTTTTCTCCTCCCTGTAACTTCAATTCCACGATGTTAAAAGAAAAGGCAGGAATGGGAGGATGGGTGGTGTGTGAGTTGCTTAGTGAGCTGTTAAAACAAGCGCGAGACTCCTACATGAACATTGAAAGGCCTTCAGATGGCTGTAAGGCGGTCTGGTGATGTTTTAGACATTCGTTATGCTTTTGTTCAGACAGGACTGTGTACAGGAAAGTAACCTGCATGTATTTGGCTTGGTGTCACACATATACTACAACAAGTAGGGCAGTTAAAAAGAAAAAAGGTTTATATCTTTATTGCCTTCTTTTTTAAAACACTTATTATTCGTTTGTAGCTGCTCAATAAATCTGTGCTACTGGAAAGAAAAAACTTACTGGGTTCTTTAACTTGAAACCAAGAAATGGATCTAGGCGACGTGCATTCATTATGTTATTAAAGCAGAAGTAAGAAGCAGAAGTGTGTGTGACTGGAGTCCTTCCCTTCTTAAAACTCATCTTTAAAGACAGCAGAAGATTTCTTCTACCCTCGACCTTAAGGGAACTTTTCTAAACCTACTTTAAACATTTGGTCCTGCAAGAAAAACATAAAGATCAATATCAGTAATATTCATTACACACAATATAGAGTGTCTCAAGGGTCACTGATTAGGGATGGAAAAACTAGAGTATTTATATCTATTATTCATGAACTGGAATGTTTGTCATGAACAGGGAGGGGATTTGTCTTGTTTTGACCCTTATTAAAATGAATTTCTTTCATTTCATTCTTTGTTTGTCTGTGATGTGATGACCCAGTGGTTAGGGCGAACTCTTGTGAAGTTCCATCTTGGTGCTTTGAAACAAGATGTGGACCCTGTTCATACCTACGTGGGGATCGTGGTATATGTAGCTTTTTCTATGCGCTTCGGCCGTTCATGCACACGTAAACAGTGTTTTAGGTCACGGAAAACAGAAAATGTTCTGGTTTCTGTGTGGAGATTGCATGTCCTCCCAGTGCCAGTGGATACTCAGACATGCATGCTTAGTTAAATGGTGACTCACTTTTAATCCTCCAAGCATACCTCTTGTCACTGTGGCCACATAATTCAGTTGTTGTCTCATCGGACCATAAACCTTTTCTCCAGAAGACATTTTGCTAGTCGATGTGGACAACTGCAATTTTCAGTCGAGCTTGAAGATGTCAACTTTGGAGCAGGGGCTTCTTTTTTTGGTCAGCACACTTTTAGTCCACAGCAACGTAAAAATTGCTTCGCTGTAGACAGTGACGCTGGTGACATTCATGCCGGTGATGAGTGTATGTAAACTTCTGACCACTGACCTCACAAACCATACCCCAGGCCTGTCCTAGAGTATTTATTATTTTTGTAAAGATAACTGCTTGCAACATTAACCTTTGTGATAAGATAACCTTCATTCATGAACAGATGCTATAAAAAACCCCAGCTGACTTCCAAAATGCAGCGACATCTCCAAAAGATCTACAAAGATCAACTCTTGTACCAATTAGTAGTAGAATGAAAGCAAAGTGATACCATAACAGCAGGTGACCGCTCTATAACTTTAAGACAGCAGTGAAAAACCACAATCTGCCATACACTTAGAAAATCCTTCATCACACTGGACCTCTTTTCACACCACTGAGGAATGAAAATAGGTGCTCTTTGCTGAATAGGGTGTGGAGGCAGAACTATTGAGAACAATTTGTGCAACATGTGGCATGCACCATGTCAAAGCAATGAAAACTGATTCACTGTGCTGACTACATACAGGGTTTGCAAATGTCAACTCACTTTTTAAAAAACGTATCTTACCAACTGTAAAAACCCTGCTGATGAGACACACTGGCAGAGAGGGGGCAGTAATCTCACACTTCACACTGCGACAAATGCGAAGGAGGGAAAGTCATGGAAAAAAGGAGGGAAGAGGGGGACAGGAAAGGTGGGGAGAGCAATGATTCTCTTGGGAAGGGAGGGTGTTTGGGTGAAAAGCAACAGCATATGTATTGTTGGAGGCCCTGACTCGCCACCCTGGAGAGCTCGCTGTTCCCACGGTTTGCTCAACAAACAAACGCACCCCTCCACCCCAAAACACATGCGCACACACACACACCACACCACACACCACCATGCTCTTGCACGCAGTGGTGATGTCATTAATTACCATCAAAATGAGCATGACAGCAAGCAAGTGTGCATGCGTCTGCCAGCGAGGCTTTGTGCATGTTTGTGTGTGTGTGTGTGTGTGTGTGAGTGTGTGTGTGTTTATGTGAGTGTCTGTGTGTGTGAGTGAGAGCGAGGGAGATGTAGGGAATGAGAAAGAAAGAGACCATTGTCCATTCTGAAATAAAGAAATCTCCACTGAAGCATTGTAAATGGAAAAGGCAGAAAAATGGACCAAATTCTGGGATCTTTGAGTGAGAGCTGGGCTGTCACATCTCGTCAGAGCCTCACAAAACCTGATGTGCACACATTGCCCTGCCTGGATACAGAGACACACTGTGGCCCTGTGCTTGTGTGCTCTCCTGATGAAATTCAAGCTTTTCCCTCTCAGCCTCACAGGGATCTTGTTTTATGAACATCATTTGTTTTATACGTGCCCTGTGTATTTCTTTTCCAAGAACTAGAAAAATTGACAGGTTTTTTTTTTGTTTTTTTTTTAGCACAACTTCAGATTTTACTGTAATTTTACTACATAATGCCACATTAGAATATCACTGGACTTAATTTGCATGTAATCAGATAATTAGGAAAAACAGTCTACTTCAGCCTTGTAACATTTTTTTTTCTTTCTCTGTGGTCCAATATCTCAGGAAATTTGACATCTTTGCAGCCAAATATTGGAAAATATTTGTGCACACCTTTTCTTTTTTTTTTACCAACAGCATATAGGAGGTTTACATATACCAACTGTATGATTATGAGTAATATACTTTAAACCTGATATAGTTGCTTTAGATGAACATACTCAAATCTTTTTTTGCACTCAGGTGACACATGATTTGTCTTGGCTTGATGATGTCTCTTGTGAATTGTCTCAGTTTATGTATGTGGGTTTTTTTACTGTACTTTTTTGTGCATTATAATGATAAATTAAGTTGAACAGAAATCTTATTTATCAGAGCAGAATTTAACCAAATCAGCTCCTTCTATGAACAATGACTTGTTTTACTTATGAAAAATGTGCTTACTTTGAGTATACAACCATGTTCATGGCCATGTAAGACTGCGACTGACACAGTGGTGCTTTGAGTCACCAACATGCAGATTTTTAACCCAATTAATGGTAATTGTTGACAATATAAGTGTTTTATAACACTAAGTTAGTCAAATAAACCAAAGATGTGGGTGCGTGTGTGTGTGTGTGTGTGTGTGTGTGTGTGTGTGTGTGTGTGTGTGTGTGTGTGTGTGTCAGGTTTTTTGGCACTACATGGATCATTGTATGGACCTTCATTAGAGATCATTTGGTTTTTTGGCACAGCGAGCCTTACTAAGCTTTGGCTGTGCAGTGAACCAGACTAGGGACAGAGATTACTGTTGAATGTGTGGCCATAAATGCACGGGATTCCACCTCATCAAAGTTTGCACAGATAATTGCTACTATTTGATCTCCACTATCTGAAAAGAAACCGTGTTAATTAGAGGCTTTGATGGGGAAGCGGAGAGAAGAGAAACAATTGTATGCTTTGTTGTCCTGTAGAAATCTCTCCTCTCAGGGGTTTATGTATCTGCAGAGCTGGAAGGCTTTTGTGTCCAAAAACTTTGATGAGGTCCTTGTTTCAGAACCAGTCCCATCTCTGTCTTTGGGAAAAAATCCAACTGCCAACTCATCAGCCATCCCAGAGAACTAAAACAATGCCCTGCATTGAAGCGGTGAGATTGACAGTTTGAAATCCTTCACTCTGAGCTGTAATATATGCTTAAACTAATATGTGTATGCTAAGCTCATTGAGATACATCTTCTTGTTTTCAAAACAGTTGTGACAACATAATAATAATAATAAAAAAACCCACAGTCCTTGGTACAGGATTTTTTTTTGGTCCCGGTCTTAAGAGAGTTTTCATTCAGACATCTTTGACTTGACAACAACCTGATGTAGGAGACCTAATTGAGTCAATGGGAAACACCTTACAGAATAAATATCACTCTATATTTGGAGCCTAAGGCCGCTCTTAGAATCGAGCAGTCACTTATTAGTGACTCTGAAGTGGTATTTATAAATCTGAGATTTTTCCAAACTATAAATGTGTCTATTGTCTTTTGTAGGCAGTTATGACAGTGGAATAGCAGCAAAATCTTTGGACCCTCATGCAGTGGTCAATAAGACATGACAAGTGACAGGGCTCACTTTTCTTATCAGCATTCACATGGACATCTTGAGTGTTTCGTACAAGTCTCAACTACATTTTATTTGTGAGTTCATGGATCTGCCATGATACATGTTGTCTATATTATAATATAGTATAGAATAAAATTTATCCTTACAGGCAATTACAGATAAATAGTTTGTTGTATTTTCATTTGAATCCTACTGAGTACATTCTATAAAAGTACATAAAGCCCAAAATATAATCCCTGTTTAGGCCTAGAAGTGATTTTCTTCAGTCACTGAGGCCACCTTCATCAGTAAGATGATACTGTTGAAAGTCTTGGAAAGTCTTGTTGTCAAGCATTTTTTCTTGAATTTCTTTTGTTTCCAAATGTCATTAAAATGGCTTAAAATGTCACCAGATATATTTTTTTCACTTTTATTTGAAATACAAACCAGGTTTGAGTCATGTTGGTCAGACCCTGTCACACCCTGCGAGCCTAGGTGTGCACATCATTCTGTGGTTAAAAAGAAAAAAAAACAGCCACCAGTGCTATAAACGCACGTTTTTCCAGACAGTTGTCCAAATGCCACTTAAAGGAAGGGTGAAATGTTTTGCTCATAAAACAGACACTCCAGTTTTTAAGCTTTTGTTTATGTTTTATTTTTTATTGCCCTCTTCTTGCCTTTATTAATGAAAACAGAACAGCTCTTTTTTAGTGGAAACTTGATTCAGTAACTCAGACTGAGTAGCACAGAAGAGTTTACCTTTGAAATCGTGTTCAGGTTCTTATTTTTGATCTTTTTGTGCAGTTGCTTATTTTTTTCTTTGTGTTGTTCACAAACAGCTATTTCTTCACACTTACTTACTTCAGCACAACTGGAGCTATATGCAGGGCTTCATATTCTGTCAGTAGTAAATTCAGTGTCAAAGTAACAAATAAAGTATCAACAAATTCTTACTGTTTAACCTAAGGCAGATTGTAAAAAGTCCACCTTTACCTTATACTATATTAATGAATATATTAACACAGTAAGAGAAAGTAACTCTTAGCCAACAAAACACCATTTATAGCCTCACACATCCCACTTAATATTTATTTATTTATTTTATAAATATAAATTAATTAATGCATGTTGAATTATATTAGGAACTAAACTTTGGAACAGTCCACTCAGGAAGCTGCATGGGATACAGTACCGGCAGAGACAAATGTTACTTTTTTACTTTAAGTTTATAGAAGATGCATGTTATAACTTACACATTTATGTAAAATATATGATACATAAATGTATGTTTTTAAAGAACTACAAAAGAGTAAGGGGCAACATGAACATTTGACCCCTGCAGTGAGGTCATGCCGTGGCTTTGCTCTGCTGTGGTGGACTTGGTGGATGTTCTGTCTGAGTGTTGAACTGTGCGGCCAGACTCTTCTATCTTGATGGAACTGGTCTCTTACAGCCTGAGAATGATGCCCTCCTTCATAAGGCACAGGTAGTTTGGTGGGTATGAAAATAATGGGGATAATTTAACCCCTATAGGAGATTTTCCAAAAGTAACTTTGGCAGGTAAGGGAGAAAAGCCTTCTGACTCATTCCTGTCAGAATCATTGCCATACTGAGACATACTGGAGCTGTTCTGGAAATATGTCAAGGCTAAACACCTTACTAAGACGCCTTATGTTGTTTTTTGGTTTCAGCATTGAGAAGAGCTGGGAAGGGATACACGATAAGTGTCAACATTTTTATTCAAGTTTTAATAATAAACACAAGAAATGTATGCATGTACTTTTTTATGAGAATAAATATTAAGGTGTTAGTGTCATTCTTTCTGAAAGTGCAGATAGAGAGATTTTAATTTGACACTTTCTTGAACGGGAGGTTGTGTCTGCACTGAGAATGAATGTGACAACAATCTGTGGATGCTGAATCATATGATGAAATTGCGTGCTTGCAGACAGGCTTCCTCCATCTCACATAGTTTATATCAGCATCAGCAGTTAGTGTTGACCACGTACCCAGTTATTTATACAATTTTCCAGTGGTAGATGATACAGTTGCAGAAGCCTCTTTAACACTACATTACTGTAATATTTAAACTTGACGCATATTAATGAATATTAGTAGATGTTACAGGGTCTTATTAATTGAGATCTATTCAAGAGTTGTCTAAAAGTTGTGATATGACTTAATATAATGCTTAATATGTTTTTTAATTAAATGGAGGACACATTTACACGTGAGGTTTAAGTTGTATTCAGCAGTTTGTTTATGTCTAAATTTTATCAGCTGAAGCGGTAAACCAATATCTGGTGTGACAGGGAGGAGTGTTTACCAAGTTCACTGAAAGGTAGTCAAATATTTATTCCTACAAAATAAAAATTAAAGCCACAGAAGATATTATTCTCACTTTCAAATAGGGTAAATGAATAGCCAGACTCTTTCATCTCATTGTTCTTTAGCTAGCCATTGTGGTGCGAATTTGTAATTTCCCTCTTTTTTTTTTAAATCAAAATCAAAAGTCTGAACAAAAACAGAAAAATTCTTTCTGTAATTATTGGAAGCTAAGACTTATTTTGTTGCTAATAGGGAACTTGTAGTGCCACAGCAGCTTGTTAAATTTGCTGCTGAGTTGCACTGATGAAGTGAGAGGCAGAGGATGACTAAAACAAACTGTAGAAGGGCTTCAGCAAAACAGGCAGAGGCTTAAGATATATTAAATTACCATGATTGGGACTTAAAGCCTGTTTGAGAGGCTGGGGAGCCTCAAAGCACTGCCATTCATTGCTGGGGAGATGGGTCAATAGGTTGGGGAACTTCACAGGACCAGATTCTATTCTCATGTAAACGAGGGGAACAAGACCTAAAGCTTACTGAGTTGGAAGATATAAATGACTAGACAATCATCTGCAGACCTCCACAGAAACAAACCTAGACCACAGTTATCTACTCATCTTTCATGAGAATGTGCACCTACATCTGAGTTCACTTTAAACATCTCTCTTCTTGCTTCCTGAATGCTTTTCAATCCTTAAATGTAATCCTAGAGAGTGACAGCCCTCATAAACCATTTAAATTCAGTCCTTTCTCACATAAATTGCCACCTACCATCCAGATTTTTAGTTTGGAATCAGTGAAGTGGTTGGAATGGTAAATGGTAAATGGACTAGCTCTTATATAGCGCTTTTCTACTCTGACTGAGCACTCAAAGCGCTTATACGTTGGAAATGTCATAATAAATATGATAAGAGCTTATAAAGGTGTGCTTTCTTTTCTATAGTGTGACATAAAAATTAATTGCACAGCTTTAGTGAGTAATATATGTTTGATCTCCAGTGACTCCAAACAAAAACAGACCACGTCCATCTAGATCAGCCAACTAGTGGAACATCTGAGCAGAATTAATGAATGAATATACACTGAGTACCATGACAGAGAACACCTGCAGACTGCTGCTGCTCAACATCAGGTCAGCTCTGTCTGAGTGATGGATGACTTCACTTAAGAAGGCGGGGTCTTTTTAACACTGGAAGAGCAATGGCTCAAACGTTGCTAACCATGAAGTGAAGTCTAACCAGTCGCCGGAAGAAGACACACGTGTCCGTCCGGCTTGTGCCGGGTCAAGTTGTCTCCCAGGAGAGCAAAAAGGCCACGACCCTTCTGTCCAGCAGAGACCTCGGGTCAATTTAATCTCCAGCAAAGCAACAGTTACGTGAAGGGCAACAAGTTGTCATCCGCAGCTTGGTTGCTTTTATTTGAGCTGTTAGAGCTCGAGATCAGGAGCAGGAGCAGGAGTCGGAGGCGGATTTTAATCTTGCTGGAGAGTATACTTCATGAACTAAATTGCCATATTAACTTTAAAGTTTTAATATTTTATCGCCTTTAAAAAAAACAATTACCCCATGTTTGTCGTGTCCTCGTGCGCCATGCGCGCGGCGCTGCTTTTCAGTCTGCCTCTGTCCAAGGTGCTGACCGAGAACGGCCTTCATGAAGATTTCCAAGCGCCTTAATAATAATGACAGAGCCATCTCATTTCTGAGTCAATTTTTATTAAATAAAGAGGTTTCATTCACTTTGCGAAGATGGTCGCAAATGACGTTTTAAACAAAGCTCAATTAAACAGATGCGATAACCACCTATCGACGTCATGCTGTGAAGAAAGTTTGTATTACATGTTTATTGTTTTGATTCATGGACAAATCAATAAAAAAGGATGAAATACATGTAAAAAGCTCAAAAATCAATATGAGTTTGGCAATGACTTTCTTGGACAAAACTGCACACAAAAAAATCAATAAAATAAAATGACATTTACACTTTTGTACACGTTTAAGCTTTTTTTTCCCCTAAAATAAGACATATCTGATCATATAATGTTTTGCTGCAGAAGTGAGAACACATTTTATTTACAATCTAAGCAAAATCTGTGCACAGCTCTGCTCGCATGTGGGGACAGAAAACTTCAAGTCCAGTTGTGGAGATTCCTCACATTGACCCTTGATTCTCCACAGCTTGACGGCTCCAGCACCACTATGATCCGTTTCTATGACAATAAAGAAAGAAAAAAAAACACGAGAAAACAAACATCAGCTACAATTTAACGTTACATAAACAAAGAAACCCTGTGTGTGCATATATAGTAATGAGATAAAATAATGTCAAGTGAACTCCTCTATTTTAACTAGTTGTGTCATTTCAGCATATATGTAACTCCTTTCAAATGAAGTTGGGGAGGGGGTTCCTCAGTATAGGAGCAGACTGAATTCAGCCCTGTGGCCATGCTGCTGCCAGATTCACCAAATTATATATAAAGAGGCTCCTGGACAATTTAATCCCACTGGGAGACATGGTAAAGTCCTTTCTCTGCCAATTTTCACCCTCTCTCTTATTCAAACCTCTTCTTTCCTCCTGCAGTCCCACAATGCAGGATTGTGCTCTTTTTTTCATGTTCTCTTATATCTTTTCTCTGTATGGCTGCCACCCCCAAACCCCTCAGACAGCATGCAGTTTATGCAAATGATCAGCCTTTCATGCTCAAAGTTGAATGAGACCTCAACAAAATCTCTCCCTTGTTCTCCTAGGCTCTCTCTCTCTCTCTCTCTCACACACACACACACACACACACACACACTGAGCGACTAAGTGTGAAAATATGCTCAAGTATCAGCTTCACACTTGAGTTGCTATTTTTTAAAATCCAAAAATCTTTACTTGATTTCATAGTACAACTGTGTGTGTATGTGTGTGTGTGTGTGTGTGTGCGCGTGTGTGTGTGTGTGTTGGGGGGGGGGGGGG
>VUQK01010366.1:0-12313 GCA_015106715.1 Bujurquina vittata | reverse complement strand
TGTTGAAAGGTTGGGGGTGTGTGGGTGGGTGTGGGGGGGGGGGGGGAGTGGGGGTGGGGGGGGGGGGGGGGGGACAGGCATCCTTTTGCGTGAAGGTGAAGCAGTATTTTAAATATTGGATGGATGAATTGATGCGTAACAGAGTTCGTAGTTGGTTGGGGAGGAAAAAGTGGGAGAAGGTTGAGAGGGGAGTGCAGGGAGTGTGTGATGGATGATGAATGTGAAATTCTTGGTGTTCCCAGGGTCTGGGTGGTGTTTGAAAGGCTTGAGGGGGCAGCTGGAGGGGGGCGACTGTGCCCAGCTGTTGGGAGGGGGTGTCTCTCTCTCTCTCTGACAGGCTGTCTTTTTCACCAGCACATAGCCGGGCCATCCAGCCTGCTGCCATAACAACACCGAAGCCCCTGTGTCATAATAACGCCATGCAGTCACCGCAGAGCACGAGAACAGGGGAGAGGGAGGGAGGCTGGGGGAAGAACGAGAGGAGTGAATAAAGAGTCGAAACATTTCTACCCTGGTGAACTTGAACTTGACTGACAGTCAAATGATGACTGGCAAGAGAGAATGGAAATCCACTCCTGAGAGAGATTGTTCTTTGATTTAGTAAAATAACATACTCTCAAATCACAAATGAGCAAATATTTAAGTCTGAGTAAGATAAAGATTAGGTAGTTGTAATAATTATAATAAGATTGGTGCATATACTACATATGAAAACAAGCCTAATTGGGATTTTTATTTGTTATGCTCAACTGCAATTATAGTACTACAAATTGCTCTCTTATAAATGAAATGACATAAAATAAGAAATAATAGTAAATCTTATGATAAAATAGGGACTAGTGCCTACAAATAACAGTTAACAGTATAGGAGTACTCTGGTGGCATTTCTTCATAAACACATGGACATTTCTACCTTGTATTTATGTAACCTGCTGAAAACCCCATTTTGAGCTCTCTAATTATAAAATTATATGCATTTAACATATCAGAACAGAAGCAGGGTGCTCTGTTAGGAGCTGCAGCTCTATAAATACATGGCTAAAGTTTTTAACATCTTGTTGCCTTAGAATCAGTGCAGGGTGGTTCCTTGCCCCAGCCTACAGCTGATAAACGATGACTGGTCCACATGAGGGGTCTTAGCTGCTCAGACCCACTCGACCATGGGAAAAAGGCGAACTGTGAAAGGTCCCCTGTCGCTGTTACAAAGCCAAGAACAAGCCATAGCAGGATAATCGTGTTTATCCCCAGATTAAGACTGGATCGCAGCTGCGGTATCCTTGTGGGAGGAATGGGGGCTGCAGAGATGTAAAACATACTACGTCCTGCCTTCAGGAGAGCTCATCATCGTCCTTACTCTACACAGGTACTGAGATATGAGACTCATTTGGAACAGGCTCATTTCCCTATTAAAAAAAGCTTCTGTTGTAAAGCTTTGCTCTGCTGAGAGGAAGGTCTTGCAATATACATAAGAAGGTTCCACTAATGTAGGCCTGTCAATGAAAGCATCGCTCTCACAGCCGACCTCACTTAAGAAACAAACACATCTCACCCAGACAGAGCTAATCAGAGTCTAATCTTGATATTGTATTTGAATATTGATTTTGATGCATGGCAACATAAACTGATCAACCAATAAAGTGATCATCCAAGCCCCCAAACACAAACTAAATGTGTCAACTCATACAGGCTTTATGCTCTTCATCCAGCTTTCTTAACGACAAAAATGGAGTCCAGCATGTTTCTTCATCTGCATCTCTGTCCCTTAATCTTTCCCTGATGCTGCCAGCTGACATATTTCTGCAATGAATTGGTGCAATCCGTGCAGATTTAAGAAGTTAAATCAGCAACATAAAGCTTTTTAATTTTTCACCATATTCATAGTGTGCTGTGTGTTTCCTGGCAAGTGTAGTTGGGTTAGGTAGTTTTTCTTTCATAATTTGAAAAAAAAATGAAGAATTGTTCAAAAAGCGGCATCTCTTCTTCAATCATGGCCATATTCTTTTGTGATTCACGTTAGTTTGGGCGTGAGACAACACATTAATACACATCTATATGCTCACAGTTTGAAAGTCAGTGGCAGACATAGAGAGGGAGGAAGACAAAAGGGTAACTTCTCCATGAGACACTGTTATGGCTGCTGTGCTAATGCAAGCATCTGCCACTGTCTAGTCTGGACTGTTGTTCCCACCTCAGGGTTTACTGCAGCAGCCTCTCAAATATACCATGTTAGGGGGGGAAAAAAAGAAGTGGTGGACCTTTGTGAAAGCAGCCTTTGTGGAGAGAAGCCACGATCAGAATTATAATGTGGACTCGGGTCACTGTTTACCAACAGGCCAACAGGTCTGCAGCTGCACTGCCCAGGACCAACCTAAAGACTGCACTTGTGTGTACATATGCACAGGTGCACATTAAGGCCTTTTGTGTTAGTTCATTATACTTTTGAGTACAGTTAAACGGTGCTTTTTTCATAAAATACATTTCAGGAATTACTTCCTTATATGAGAAATATTTTTTAATTCACTAGACAATTACTGTGCAGAGTAGCTACAAGGAAATAATCAAACATGATGTCATAACTCCCTGCCTTCAAAATGTTTCGCTGTTTTCTGGACCCCAAAGCACATTCATCTCAGTGTAATCCTAACGTATTAATTTCATTTTTTTTAAATAAACATCGAAACACAGAAAAATCTGAATTAGAGAAATAAACGCTTTTTGAAATGCTAATGGGGATTTAAAGCATTACTGTATGCTGGTGGTCATACAGAATTCTTGTGTATGAGTGCTTATAGTTCTGCAGTAACCCTCACCCATCCAGCTCTATGTCTAATTAAAATTTGCAATAAAGGAACAGTTCCTCTTTTATTTGTACAAGCCATGGTCTCTGGCTATCAAAATCAGTTCTGCTGGCATTACAGAGAGAAAAAAATCAACCTATAAAAACATTTTGTAACGTCATTGGTTATGTTTGGTTTTTTTTTCTAAAAAAAATTAAATAAAATAGTGGCGGCGGTGTGTGTCTGCGTGCGTGCGTGCGAGCGCGGCGGGGGGGGGGCAAGCCTGTTGGCACAAAACAATTTTAAAGTAACTTTCATTTAAGTATAGATTATTCGTAATATAATTATTATTATTTACTGCCATTTACATTTAATGACAATAACATTCGCCCTCAATGGTGTAAATATAAAATGATTTCAACATTTTCAGAATCTTATCTTTGAATTGTTGGGTAGACTCGGAGGTGGTGCTGCGCCTTTAAACGGGCCTGCTCGCTTTGCTCCCACTTTTGATGCAATTATGTTAATATGCGGTCCTTGTCTGCGTTCTCTTCATCATCTGCTAGAACTGCGTGATTGTTTTCTTTATTTTGCGTCGGCCTGGTTAAGCCTGCATGCCGTGGTCCACCAGAGACCACCAGAGATCTTTAAGGTGGAATAGACGCGCCGCCCTGTGCACGGATTATTCTCTTCGGTTCAGCACTGCCGTTTTTAAATAAATAAAAAATATTTTTGTGCTACATTTTTAAAAAGTCATTGCCAAGGCTGCTTTCCTTTCGTTTTCTTTTTTTTGATGGACCACACACTATTAAATTATAAATAGGTCACCACACTGATGGACCTCGAGTTAAACCCGGGCCTAACATTAATCTTCCTCCGTTCATCTACATCAGGCGGGAGGAAGCGTTTAAAAATATCTGAAAACAGTGAGTTAGACGAAAGAAGGTTAAAAAAAAAACATCAATGAAAGCAGCGTTTTATAGGTGAAAAACCAGAAACATGATGGGTGGGTAACAAGGAGGTCAGAGAAGGAAGTTGGTTTTTCTAAATGTGCATTAGCCCATCTGCTTCAGCCATATCATTTATTATTATTATTATTATTATTAAAGGGGCCAAAAATGAATTTTAAAATGTGAAACTCCAGTCGTGCTTCAGCCCTCTGACTCATTTACAATAATCACTTTTTATGAAACGAAAACGGGAATTTATTTTCTGGGAGGTGGGGGGGGTGTCATGTGTTTGTCTATTATATAAAATAAATAGAAAACACTAAAAGTAATGAGTAGATCATTTATTACAGGCTAATTGGCTAAAACAAGACTTTATCAACTCCACTGGCGTTTTGATTTCTGATTCTCTGTCTGCAGATGTCAGAAAGAAGTTTCATCGCTTCTTGATTTTACTTGATTAATTTTTATGTAATCTGACAGTATTCTGGAGTATTTTAAGCGAGGGATTTGTTTTTAAAGCAGGCCAAACAACTACATGCAATATACAGCAACACAAATAAACTCCACATATTTAATTTTAAACTTTTTATTTTTGCTGACTAGCTTTTATGTGGAAAGAGTTAAATACAAGGAGGGGACAGGTAGTTACTCTAAACAAGTACATTAACTTATTGTTATGCATACTATTATATGGCAAGCTACAGTTACGTAAACTGAGGCTTTAATTTTTCTACTTTATGTTTAACTTTATAAACTTGATCCTCTTGTTTGGATTTTTACTACTTTTAATTGTTTCACCGCTTGTGGACGCACAGAGACGCGAGGTCCCCACAGGTTCAATATAATCAAATGTCATGAGATGTTTTCACCCACTGAATCAATGACTTATTCCTTCTCTGTTCAATTACAGTAGCAGTTCGAAGTACAGTGATTCACAGAGCGACCTTCAAAAGGCCACAGAAATGTGACCTCAGTGATTAGCAGCATCTCCAGACAGTGAGAGCACACCAGAGGTGACAGTTAAGACAGGAAGGTGTACAGACAGCAGTGATTTGTATCTGACGGACAGCTAATGATGGACCACATTAATGTGGCCATGCTTTGTGCTAACATATGCATTTAAAAAAAACAAACAACTCCATCTACATTCCCACAATCCTACAAACATCCTCTCATACTTTAATCAAAGAAGGAAGCGTCACATTTAGAAGTCAGTTATAATGACTGTGTTTTTAAAAACCTTGAAGTGGGTCCTAACTCTGTGAAAGGCATAAGATGAGACTTGTGATTTTTCTCCTGCAGCTTAACAGTTCTGCCCAATTTTGGGATGTGGAAATTTTGCAGTTGGTAAAACTATGGGATTGGTTCATGCTGTGATGTGTAGAATACTCTCTGCCAGTTAAACTGAAGCCACAATAATATTTTATGGAGCTAAACTGCATTCAGTTTTAAGATTTTTAAGCATTAAGTTGGAATCCAAAAGTTAAAAAATGTAAATGTAAGACAAATTTCCCCAAACAAAAAAGCATGACTTGCATTTCATTTCTTATGGGGTGAAATACAATCTAACTATACGTATTCAAGTTTATTTTAATCACAGCAATATAAAAATGACATGAGGTAAAAATAATGTTTTAGATTTGAAGTGAAAACACCAGATAATGAAATCAGAGGTGGGTGACAGGAAGATTTGTTTTTAATTCATCATTCATATTCAACAGGGGCCCCGTTTAGTTTTTAACTTTCAAAAACACTGAAGTGAAATTGTGTGATCGTTATTTCCAGGCTACCCAAAAATCCTTCTCCAGAAAAGTTGAGTTCAGTGTTAGCATATTAGAAGAAATGTTTTTTGTTTCTGGGATCAGGGGTGTCTGATCGTAGGACTGCTGATAATTATTGCTGCTCGAAAAGGTTCAACAAAAAACATTGTGACTGGCTGAAAACAGATTATTCAATTAATCTTTGCAACACCATTTCCCAAAAACCTAAGACAAAGTCTTCACTGTGTCGATCTTTTTCTCATCAGCGATTCAAAATTCCAGTATCTTCAGAATATCTTCAAATGAAAAGCAGCCAATACAAATAAGAAGGAATGTGGAGGCATTTTCCATCGAAAATCATTCAAAATCCCGCTGAATGGATTTCCATTTAGAGCCTCAGCAACGGTTCAGATCATTTAATAAAACTAATACACACACATAACCTACCTGAAAACACAGCATGTCCTCCTGAGTTGGAGATTTTGTTTCTTTCTTTCTTTTAATCACATAAATGCAAGAAGCTGAGGATCTGGAGGTCATTCCTACTTTCGGTTATCTAGCTTTATGATGCATGATTAACACTCATACAGCTAGATAACCAAAGACAGGAACAGGCTCCGTGTTAGCCACGGCAAAAGGTAAGTCTGAGGCTTCCTGGGAACAAAGAAAAGGGTTAATGTGTTTTTACATGTTTAGCGGCAGGTTTCATTTATCACTTTGACAACATCAAATGGTGATTTTAGTATTTTAAAATAAATAAATAAACAAATGAATAAATAAAATCAGATACGCCAAGCCCAAATCTCCATAACTTTTCCAAAACCAATGAAACCATTTTAATCTCAGCAGTCTGTCAGTCACTGTGACACTCCAGTTCTAGGTGAAGGGCTAAGCACATAAATACAAATGAAAAAAAAAAAAGATGTGTGGTGATAAACTGTACAGTAGCAGTTCCTGTTGCCATGTCACAGTTACATGTAGTCCAGCCTGTGTGCCTGTTTTTGGTTTCTGTACTGCTTCTCACAGTCTGCAAACAAACCCTCATCATCAGTAAGAAAACTCCACCGCTTTCACATTTTTATCAGCCCCACATGAAGTCATTTCATTAAAGCCCATCTTCCACAGCAAGATTTTGGTTTATGAATCTCTCAAATATATATGCTAAACACTATGTACTAATTAATATGATAATGAATGGATGGGTTATTATTTTTATCAGCATTTGGTTAATTTTCCAGCTATACATAATGAATAGGCAATATTGTTATTATAGGTATTCTTATGGTGCCACTGCTGCTTTGGTAAGAGATTAACCTGTAAAAGTTTTAAAAAACCCATCAAGTGTTAACAATCTAAGATCACTGCCTCATGTAGTTATAAATTATTAGCCAGTTTGACTCAAATCAACTTCATGATGACCTCACGCTTTTCCCGGTGCGTCTGACGTCAGTAGTTTTAATTGGGAAATAGATGCACTGACAAAGGCGTGCGTCACTTTCTAACGCACACAAATATCGCCACTTTTTATGCATAAATACATAAAGTTTAAAACATTCAGCAGTGTCTACTGTGGGTTCACTCATTTCAGTTAACACATTAATAAATCGCGCACTGTTGGTGTGAAGTTGCCTTTATTGGCTTGCACGATGTGTGACAGGCTGCTGGTTAACAGAGTGGGCCTGTATGCCCACTGAGTGCTTCACAACAAATGTGTTGTCCTTGTTACATAAGTTGGGTCTTAGGTTTACTCACGCACGATTCTGATGTTGTTTTTTAGGTAAAGTAGTTATAAAAAAAACCCGGATTCATCTTGATTTATTGGTCATGGGTTTGACGGTGGACTTTAATTTATCACGTTAAACGAATGCCTGCTATAATCCTAAATGTGCACACCATCAGGCCAGTGCGTGTGCACGCTAGGAACAAGGCGCATTTGGTGAAACACGCGTGAAGATTGTCTGATCTGTGGAAACTAATCAAGAGCACTGGAACCCAAAGACTCACTTTTTCAAGATGCCTCCTGCTTTCGCGGAGACCAAAACATCCACATGTGGCAAAGCGGGAGCAGCCAGCGGAGCATCATTCGGGCTCCAGATGTGCACAACATGGAAATGAGTTTCTGCACAGCCTCGCTTCGACAAACAGGTGAGCGCGTGGATCAGATCGATAAATCCCACGCCATCTGCCGAGGCTGCGCGGACGGCTGTGGATGAGACATCCTTGTCGTGCAGTGCGTTTGTATCCGAGATCAGGACGTTCCCGGGTCCGCGCCGTGAGATGCTCCGCCACGCAAACGAGCCTTTTCATCCAAATGCGCGCATCAGTCCGCGGTCCTGAAGCTGCGACGTGTCCCTTGACAGACACTTGGGCGCTCTCCTCTCACCTCCTCTCCGTCTTTTTTTCTCAATACTTCCTCCTCCTTTTGCTGACGTCACACAGACGGCAAGTTGCCGATAACCAATCGCAAACGCTCCCTCCGTGTCCGTGCGTGCGTGTTTTTGGAGAACACATATAGACATTACATTGTTGTTTCACTCTTTTAACTCCGAGTCCGTGAGAAGTTAAAACTTTAGGCTTTTTAAAACCAGAACAATTAAAATTTAAAAAATCAATCCAAAAAAACATGCTAGTAATTTAATGGATTTAAAATTCAGTTGTTATTATTACTATAATAGTTCTAAGGGTTATTATTTGAGTTCTAACGACTCTCAGCTTATTTTATCTCCATAATTATCAGCAACTGAAAGTTTCAAGTTTGTTATAGTCGTATTGCTCATATAAACAAACGGCTATTAAACCAATTAAAACCAACGATATTGTTCTATTTATTTTTTCCTCTGCTTTTTTCTCTTTTTCAAGATGTGTTGATGAAAACAAGACACTATTTCCGACACCCTGGAGTCCGACAATAAGCTCTCTCTCTCTGTAAACTCTGGTGTGCGCTCACTCTTTTTTCCCTGTTGCAAACAGAGGTGACTGATTATCACCTGCTCCCAGTAATTAAAGCCTCCATTCAGATCTGGACAATTTCCGACTTTAGCGCCTCCCAGCGGTAACTTAAAAGAGAAAAATTAACATCACTGTGGCACACATGAGCAATACCCACCTCTATCTTCGTGTGTGTGTGTTTTCAGATTTCATTTCCATAAATCTATAAAGAAACCAACAACTGACTGAAAGATTTGTAAGTGTAATCCGATGCTGCAAATGTGCAGCTCTTTCCTTATGTGCCTGGTAAGAAAAAGACAGACGGTGCAGAGACCCTCACATGAAAACATCTCACTTGGAGGTCATATACATTTCTATCCTTAAGTTCCGAGGAAACAAAGATAGGTTACACAACGTTTCTTATCGCATCATTTAAAAATACAAAAAACTGGAAAGAGTGATGCAGAAAGGAGTCTTTCAGGCCAACTCAGATTTTGAGCGACATATTTTCTGTGAGAACAGGGAAATAGATAATTTTGTGAGAATAGGACACAGCCTGGCAAAACCCCACTCGCTCCTTCTCCACCGTGTCTGTTTTTGGAGGTAGAATGAGTAAGAATCTGATATTAAATATTTGACTCTTAATTATTAATAATTTGATTATTTTATATTGAGGCCTTTGATTCATTGCTTGTTGCTTTTGGACTGGCCAAAGTCAGTAACACAACACAAACACATACTATTTTATATATTTATCTCTCTCCTAAAAGTCAGTCACTTTACAAAGAATCCACGTTTCTGAGCCTAGAGGGGGAAAATGATCCTCAGAGATGAGACTTTGAAAAAGTGCAGAAATGTTCAGGCCACATTTCAGGTCTGGGATTATACTGCCTTCTAGTGTCTAGTTTTGCCTCCCATGTCCCAGATATCCTCCATTGTCTTCGCTGTTTGTCTTCACCTCTGTATCAGGAGAGAAGTGAGAAACGATTCTGTAATCAGATCAGTTGGAAGATATTACTACTTTAAAAAAAAGTAAACTATTTTTATTGGTTTATCAACAACAGTTGCACCAACATTCATCTGTTAATTCAATCCAAAATTATTGTTTCACAAGTCCTGAAAGAAGAGCTACACCTCAATTATTTACTATATAGGGAAAATTCTCAACAAAAGCACCTTATACTGCAAGTTAAAGATCTTACAATATTAGAAAGAAAACTCCAACTATCACATAATACTGTATGAGCAAGCACTTGGTGAAAGTGGGAAGGAAGACATCCCTTTTAACCAGAATAAACATCTGGCAGAACCAGGTTGAAGCAGCAGGAGCCATATGAGGGGAAACAGGAGAGCTGACAGGACAAAACATAAAGTAAGGGAGAGATAGAGGACAAACATTAATGACATGCAATTTATGCACTTGCATAAAAACACACGGGGAGTGAAAAGATGTGAGTGAAGAAGAAACCCCCCAGAAACCTGAGCTATATCAGCATAACTACGGGATGCTGCAGGGTCACCTGATCCAGCCCTCTGAGCTTTTTTCAAAAGGGAAAGTTTTAAGGCTAATGTTAACACTACAGAGGGTGTCTGTCTCCTGAATCCAAACTGCGAGATGCTTTCATGAAAACATTGTCCAAGATTCCTCATAGTACTACCAGTGGATAAGTATGCCATACAGTCTCTCAGCTATTTAGGGCAATGTACAATAACATCAGTTTTTAATAAATAGAAAAAGAAAAAATGCAGAGTCCAAACACAGAACCACGTGGAACTCTTAGGACTTTTTTGTGATGAACAATCTTCATTTAATGCCAATGATTTCCACTAGTCTCTGTAGTAAAATGATGTGATTTGTGGTATTGAATACCTCACTGAAGTCTCTTAAGAAAAGCAGAGTTGAGTCCACTGCCAGAGGACATAAGATCATTGGTAACCTTCACTAGTGCTGTTCATGTACTATGATGGACCCTAAATCATGACTGACACTCTCAAACCATTCCTATGCCAATGCTCACATCACACACCTCATCGCCTGCTCCCCAGTAATTAAAGCCACCATACAGATCTGTTATCGTTTGTGAATTCAGTACAAAAGATAAGAAATATGAGCATAGAAGGCAAAAACCTTTGAATATAAAATATTCAGGAAGGCCAAAAGACTACATGATGAAAGAGAGGAACACTAACTTTGCAGTGATGCAAATAAGCCACATTGTAAGACCACATAATTACCATCTGTATGGTAGAAAATAAACTTAGTGGAAAGTGCTTTGTACAGAATCAGTGGGTGTTCATTATTAAAAGTACAAAATTCACATAAAAAATGCTAAAAGACCAACAAAGCAACAAAGTCTTTGAGCGAGCAAAAATACATGCGAATGGTCTTGAGTTACATATTAAATTTACGTTCAGACAGGGTTCTTTCGTACATCAATTAATGCGTTGTTTGAGGTCAGTGGTCCAATGTTGAGGCTGGAGCGACGGGACTCTCGGCGAGATTTAACCACAGGCAGGGATGTCGGTCCACTCCAAGACCCCACAGCAGTTTGACCTACATGCTTAACAAGGCCGTCCCCAGCCACCTGAAGCCACAGCTCCTCCATGACAGCAGGTTCTTCTGTTGGGAGAGAAGAGCGCCTCCATGTGGATGGGAGAGGGGTGTTAACCAGCTCCCTCATTTCCTCCCTAGACTTGGAAGGTCTGTCTTCAGGGCAACGGGGAAGCTTTTCCATGCTGCCAACATTCACAGGTTTACTATCAGATGACACGACTGAAAGACAGTATGTCAACAAGATGCTCATTAGTGCAGGAATACATTATTTATAACAGTATAAATCAGATTCAACTGAGAAAGTTACAAAAAGATTTAAAATTATAGTTTGTTACTGTTTATGTGCTGTGGTTATCAAGCAACAAGAGCATTTGAATTGAAACCTCCTGCTAGGCCTACAAAATTTTTATATCATATGTTGAAAATAAATACTTAATAAATACTGTTACCTTTAAGATGCTCTTTTGGTTGACTGGCAGACCCGTAGAGTTCCCTCAGTTTGTTGTTTAGTTCCAGATTAGCCGCCTTGTAATGGTTCAGTTCCCTGCTGAGGTTAAGGATCCATCCTTCATACTGCCGCTGCCTCCCTAACAGGCCCTCATCCATTTGTTCTGTTGGGAAAAGAAGGCAAACCAAGTCTGAATATTAATGTCTTTGAAGTTATTCTAAGAAAACAATAGAAACATCATCAACTTTAATTCATACTCTTCCTGTGAACCTTAAATATATCCAGTCCATGAGAGTTTTTGACTGGTGCAAGCACAGTGAAAGGTCCACATGATTCTCACCTCGACACTGCTGCAATAAGAGCTGCACACTCCTCTCATGTTCCTTCTGCTGCTGTGTAAGCCGGCGATCTGTGTCAAGTTGTGTGCGATCGAGGGCATTTTCTAACCACTGCACCAGCCTCAGCTGCTCATCTAGTTGCATCTCCAGCTCAGCTAGGGCAAGTTGCAGCTTACGCTCCTCCTCACGCAGAGACACCACCTGCAGAAAATGTCCACACAAACACTATTCAGTCTAACAGGGTTCGTACACCTTTTCCATGATAAAATTCAAGCACCTTTTAAGCACTTTCAAGGTCAATTTTGACAATTTTACAGCACATTACGGGGTCATTCAAAATTAACCTTTTTCCAAAGCGTATTTTGGAACACACAGACAAAATGTACAAAGAAAATATTTCTCCTGTTTCTTTGGTATTTTAATATAATAGGAAGTACATTCTGGTGTTGAAAACGTTTGGAAATCTTGGTATCCGATATACTCCTTCTTATCAAATAATTGTACTGCATTGCATGTACACAAAATGTACATGACCACACTGTACACAGTGGCAGTGGA
>VUQK01010364.1:0-14779 GCA_015106715.1 Bujurquina vittata | reverse complement strand
TGAAGCTGTTATAGCTGCAAAGGGGCCCACATCATATTAAAGCCTCTGGATTAAGAATGGATGTTACTCAGGTTCATGTGTGTGTGAAGGCAGACGAGCAAATACATCTGGCAGTATAGGGAATATGAGAAATATTAAGAATCCCAAAGTTTAGAACTGTGTAAGAATTTGTTACCAGTGGGCCACTACAAAACAACCACTGTTGTTAAGTTAATAACATTTGTCGTCAGTGTTCTGCTGGGAAACTTCAGGTCCTTGTGGATGTTATTTTGATCATACTGCCAGTTAAACATTATTGCAGACCAAATATCCCCCCATGGAAACACTCCTACAGCAGGTCAGTGGCCCCTTCCCAGAGCTCGATCTGGTGTTCCTGAATGTCATGTCATGATGTTCCTGAACAGGTTTCATTAGCATACAGCACAGGACACAACCCAGGGTCCATACTCTGAGCGCTGTGTTTGTTAGTTTGTTTTTAGTGTCATGAATGTTGCTCTTTAAGATGTTGGTTTTAATGTTGTGGCTGTCGGTGTAACTTCAAACTAGTGCTCATCAGTTTGATTAAAAATTACAAATGTGCGCTGTGATTATTTAAGTGGATTGTTGTTCATTCTTCTGTTAGGAGTGTATAGAATACAAAAAGCATTTATTTTAATGTTTTCATAAAAATAAACAAAAAATTAAGCCACACAACAAAACTACTCCAATCTACCTTATTTTATGCACAGATAAAGACTATGGAATATACATATTATGTAAAAGCTGTTTTGCGTTCATGTGCATTCATTCGTTTTGTGTTGTTCATGTGTGGGCTCCTTAACAGCACTAATCCCACTCATTAATTCTGTAACTGCTTCTCAAAGTCTGATTGTTTACTATATGTGTAACACACAGACCACGAGTGGGTTAATGATTGTTTCCGTAGGTTCTCTGGATTCCACAGAAGGGACTTACTCCACCAAAGCCCAAGCAGGCAGGCCGTCCCCCCAGGACACTCTCCCCTCTTCATCAAAGAGACCACCAGGTAAGAGAGTTCCTGCCTTTCATTCACCGCTGTTAAAGTAATCGCTGAAAGCTCTTCGTGGAACTGCGTCTGCTCTGATCACATGGTAATCATTTGCCGTTATCGATTTTCATGTTACTGATAAAAGGTAACATTTTTAGCTTGTCCTCTTCTGTCTCGTGTTCTCGGTTTCAAATAATGAAGTCAGACTATATACAAGTAATGCCTGAGAGACTGAATTCAGCGTCAGACTGCTCCATACGCCCAGTTAACTTTTTTCCTGCTCTTGAGTCTATATGCTGTCAAAGAGGGGGACCTTTATATGGTCACCCACCTGCTGTTCTGTTTGCAGAGCCAGAAATTCAGAAGAAGGTTAAGTCAGTTTAAAGGGAGGGGAAGGTGCTAAAACTGTGAGAAACGAGCAGTGTAAGGTAAATAAGGATGATTTTTAACTGCGAGTCATGCAAAGATACTCCAGAATCTGTGGGGCTGGAGAAGAATAGGTCTTCTTTTAGTTGTGGTGAGTGAAACTAAGGTTCTTCCTCCTGATACGAGGTGTAATCACAAAGTTTAAAACTTTTACCCATGGAAATCCAAAACCATACCTGATTTTAAATTTGAATAATCTCCCCTTTGAAGTTGTGGCCTTGTGTATCTGGAGCACTTCCAGAAAGCACTTGGGTGTAGAAAAAAGTGCTTGTGTGAATGGCTGTATGAAGCAGGTAAATCAGAAAAGTGCTTTGTAAGAACCGACCTATGTACCTTGTCAGATTCCTGGAAATCCTCTTCTGACCACGTGTACAGAGAACATCCACTTTCATGTGGATCGTCACTGGTGATCAGAGCTGGGTCTGTGGATACTACTTGGACACAAGACAGCAGTTTTTGTAATTGCAATTTCCCCATTGTGGGATCAATAAAGTACCATTCCTTCATTCATTCATTTTTAGTGGAAGAGTGTGCAGTGTCCAGCTCAGGACCTGCAGAGACAGTCTTGTTTATAATTATTGTAATTACTTTTTTTGTCGCATCACAGGGTTGTTTTTCTGTGAATTGATAGCAGGGTCAAACTGTAAATGCTGTAACATCCTGAGGTGTCTGAGGGAGAACATCCCTCAAAAGTAATTCCGTGACCTTTTAAAATCTGGTTCCTGGAATTACTTCACCTGCTTCCAAGGGGCATGAAGCGGAAGATCAAATCTGAAGAGATTAAATGACCCAGATGAGGACATCAAGCCATAATTTGTTGGTCAACCAAAGATGATCTATATAATGTCATTGTTGCTAGAGCTCTACCCTGTCCATGGCCTTGTACACCAGCTCACTGCATTATACAGCCACACAACACAATCTCTGCCCAAGTTCAAGTCTGCTGTGTTGCCATGTGGACACAAAGGACTTAAACTTAGCAGGGCTGCTGAAAGCTGTGCAGCACTTCACGACGACACAGCTTTGGAGGGCAGATTGACCATATTTAAGTTGGGTATGAAATTACCTGATTAGATTTGGATGATGCTTGTATGTAGGTATATATAAGGTTAAATTACTTTTTCTTTTCTGTTTTTTAAGAAACTACCCACACTTATGATGGCAATCGGCGTGGTTATAGATTGGCTCATGTTCTTCTGACATAAGAACTTTGTTTTCAGCTGCGGCACATCTTCTCTTCTGTTTCTGTCTTTAAGCATATCTTCCCCTGTCTGGCTTCAGCTCAGCTTTTCAGCATTAGAAAGCTTACAGGTTTATATGTGGTCTAAACTGGAGTACACAAAAACTGTACGTCACACTTATCTTGTGTCACAGGTCAGAAGTTATTCCGGCGCACAGGCGTGAGCACAGACTCCATCAGTGAAACCAGCTCCACACAGGCTGAGGAGGCGACCATGGAGGAAAATCCTACTGGCAGCATCAGCAGCATCCACCCTCCAGTCTCTCTACCTGTACCAGAGACACTACATCACACCACAAGTGATGCGGTCTCAGAGAAAATCCAGATGTCTTCTGAAGTAGAGGCCTCTGAGGAGTGCCACCCTGAAGACCAAGAGGTGGAAGGGAGCACAAGATAGGATAACTGTTTCTGCAGGTTTCCTCCAACCATCTAAGATCAACCAGCCTAACAAATGTTCAACAAAAGGTGTATTACATTACTGTGTAAATGAAAACAGAAGGCAATGAATCTCAAACTCATAGTTATATCACAAGAGAACATATCAAATGTTTAAACTGAGAAAATGTACCATCTTAAGAAAAATATTACTCATTTTAAATTTAATGGCAGCAACATGTCTCAAAAGTTGGGATGTGGGCAAAAAAGGTACTAAAAAGGAACATTTTGTACCTTATTAGGTTAACTGGCAACATGATTGGATGTAAAAAAAAAAAGAAGAGCATCTTAGAGTGGCAGCTTTTCACAAGTAAAGATGGGCAGCAGTTCGCCAATCTGCAAAACACAGCATCTACAAATTGTGGAGTAATTTTAGAATACTGTTTCTCATTTTGAACAGCTCATCTATGATACATAATATTAAAAGATTCTGAGAATCTAGAGAAATCTCTGTGTACAAGCATCCAAAATTAGTACTGGATCTCTGGGCCCTGCACTGCATTAAAACCAGTGATTGAAATGAGTGCACGGGTCAGGAACACTCACAGAAATCACTGGCTGTGAACACAGTCTGCTGTGCCGTCCACAAACGCAGGTTAATGCTTCATCGTTCAAAGAAGTCACATGTGAACAGAAATCCTCCCGTCTTCCCTGGGCCAAAGCTGATTGAAAGTGGAAAACTGTTCTGTGGTCAGACCAATCCCAATGTGGCATTCTTGTTGGAAAACATGAACATTACATCCTCCAGACTAATGGGAGGGAGCAGCCTGCCTATCAGCATTCAGTTCCAAAGCCTGCAGCGCTGGTATAGCTCTGGGATGGGGTAGCATCAGATATTTAGATTTCAGAGTAACACATGCTGCCATGCAGACATCTCAGTGAAGGCCTTGAACATTTCAGAGCGCCAATGCTAAACCGCATATTGCATCTATTACAGCACAGTAGAAGAGTCTGGGTACTGAACCGTCCTGCCTGAGTCCAGACCTTTTACCCACTGGAAACATTTGGCTCATCATGAAATGGAACAATACAACAAAGACGACCTGGGATTGTCGACCAGTTAAAATCCTCTTTCAGACACAAAGGGACAGCATTCCCAAAAGTCCAGCTACTTCTCTCCTGAGTTCCTAGAAATTAAAAAGGGGGTGGGAACCACGGCCCTCCTCTCCCAACTTTTGAGATGCCATCAAATTCAAAATGACTTTTTTTTTGGTAAAATGGTACATTTGTGTTTGGAAATGATACAAACACAGAGTGAGGTGCAGATCTGTCCACAGATTCTGCTGGTCTTACAGCCTGATTCCAGATGTCTTTGGAGCTTTAAATTAATTCAGTTGGTTCAAACCTTTTCTGTAGTTTTGATTCTTTGCTGTAACTGGTGGGCACAAATGATGTGTATGTAACTTACTCACTTCTCTGCAATAAATAAGTCTGTATAAATGATTATAAATTAATTTCATGAGAAAATACCAACTGATAACAGCTTCAAACACTCCCTTTATGTGTCCTGTTAGCACACAATAAAATGGATATAGGAGCCACTACCAGGGGAAGCTTACAGTATCGTGTATACAATTTCAGAAGAAAATTAATTTAATTTTAACACACTTTTCCTTCTTTGTGAATTTATATTTATGGGTCTTTTTATGAGCATTTTAAATGAATCATACAAAAGAGATTTACTAAAGCTTATGATTCTATGTCACAAACTCACTTTGACTGTTGCCGTTTGTTTGGGGAGTTTATATTCCAAACTCTGTGGGTTTTTTTTTTTTTTAAAGCTTTGGAGACCAAAGAGAGCCGCCTTCAGATTTCAAGCAGGGTCAGAAATTTTAAAGCAAATGCCATCAGAATACTGAATGAACTCGTCCTTAACTGCTGTGAGCCAGGTGCTGGTGGAAGGTTTACTGCAGTGTGTGGATTATATGGTTTGCTAAAGGTAAGCTGATGATTTTGGATAAGGCGGTGGGCCGTATGTACTCTGTATACGAGTGCTCCTTGGTGTTGATTCCTCAACTCCCGATGCTCTAAGTGTCCTTTTAGAGGTAAGTGTTGATGAAATGGATAAAGGTGATCACTCAGATCTACTTTGCATTGATTTGCAGTGTGTCTCAACCCATCAAAATGTAGACAGATGTTTTCTTTGAATATGACCTAATTTCCCAAAAGTTTGGAGGTTGTGAGAAATGCAAATAAAAACAGAATGCAACAATTTGCACATCACATATACACATTTTATTCACAACAGAAAACATATCAGAACTTTGAGTTGATGTTTTACTATTTCCAGAAAACTATGAGCTCATTTTGAATTTGATGGCAGCAACAGTTCAGACAAGAGCAAAGGTCTGGAAAGCAAAGCTGGGATTATACGATCTGCATCTGCAAGTGCCATAAATCGCTATCGGAGAGATCAGACAGTGAGTGTAAGCGTGTGCATAGATGTTCACGTGCGTGCCTGTTTTTGTGACCGAGTGGGCTCCTCTGCATTTAGCACCTTTGGGCTGAAGCCGCCCATTTTTCCTGTGAGCAAAACTATTGGAACAGATGAACTTAAAATAGATTCAAGTGAATAAGACTTAATGTTTAGTTCCTTTGTTTACAATCACAGCATCAAGCCTGTGGCCCACTGACATCACTTAACTTTTTCTTCTTTTTTGGTACTTTTCCAGGCTTTCACTGCAGCCTCTCGTTTTTGAATTCTTTTTTTTTTATTCAGGTTTTTTTTTTCCACTTAAATCTTTTAATTAAAGTTTTTTATTTGCATAGTTTATAGACTTACAGAAACCCTGTACAAAAAAGTACATGAACATTTACAAACCCAAGTCGAAGCTATTCTGTCTCATTGTGTGATCTATTCTTTGGTGGCCATCTGTCTACTCCTTATTTGGGGTGTCAGAAAATACCGAATCTTTTTCTTCCAACTAAAATTCCTCCATTTCAGTGATTGTGTTGTCGAGTGGTGTGCTGGTTACATCTGGTACCACACCACCTCTGGTATTTCTGTACTCCGCTCCTGCTCCCATTTATTTTTCACATATAAAGTTGAGCATTTTCTTGCTTCCATAAGAACACGGTATATGGTTGATACCTCTCTGGGGATTGCCTCTTGATAAGGTCATACCTGTGCCTTAATAATTGGGTGTATTTATCCTCATTTATCCTTATACAGTTAATATAATAATCCTGTATTTGTAGAAATCTAAAGAAATCCTGGTTTGCCTGGATTTCAGATATTAAAATCTCAGCATCTGAACTTTATGAATAAGTGTGCACATAGCTGTAATACCTTTCCCTGCTGTGTCTCTTCCACAGCATGTTTTTTGTCCTCTCTCTCTCCCCTCAGCCCCAACCAGTCGCAGCAGATGACTGCCCCTCCCTGAGCCTGGTTCTGCTGGAGGTTTCTTCCTGTTAAAAGGGAGTTTTTCCTTCCCACCGTCGCCAAGTGCTTGCTCATAGGGGGTCGTATTGACTGTTGGGTTTTCTCTGCAGTATTGTAGTGTCTTTACCTGCAATACAAAGCGCCTTGAGGCTGTATAAATAAAATTGATTTGATTTTGATCGATTAAAATTCAAGTCAAATTTACCAGGTTTGAAGCAGAAGCAGATGATTCCTGTCAGACCACTGCAAAAAAAATCATCAACTAGTGGTGTGTCCTCCTCCTGACCATTACTAATGCATCCAACCACTGCAGAATCATCATTTCTGTAGATGGCATCAAAGTCAGAGGTGTACAAGGTGAACAGGAATGGAGACAGCACAGTCCCCTGTGGAGCTCCTGTGCTGCTGATTTAATTGAAAACCTGTCTAAATTACACCTCTAGTCTTGGTTGTGTGTGTGTGGTTCTGAAAAAGAAATAACCTATTAAGTACAGGTTGTCATCTGCAGTATGAAAGGCCAGCAGCTGTCACATGAGACCCACAGTGAAGTTTGGTCTGGCCTGTGACTCAAGCTGATCTAACATCCCAACAAAGTGCCCTCATTTTCAGTGCCAACACTTGACCCCCACAGTGTCACCATGTTTGGGGTCTCCCTGAGGTCAGCAATTTGCCTGGGAGTGAGCTGATGAGACTGACCATTTAATCAGTATACGGCAGTGGGGAATTAGTGTACGACTCTGCCATGAGACGCGCTTCCTCATATTTGAGCCAGGATCTGTATGTACCGGGGGGCAGTGATTCATTTGTTTGTGGGTATAAGTTGCACAGCACTCTGGTGTATCCACTGGGGCAGCAGTGTAATGTGACTGTGGGTGACTGAAGGCTGGTCTTGTAGTGTTCTCATGCCTTTCAGCAGCACTGTCAGCTCTGACACTGGGCCTTGTGATAGTGGCGGCTGCTCAACAAGGCTTTCTGATACTGGGGGTGGGGTGGGGGCTGTAACCAGTCCCCCCCAAGGTAGAGTGTGACCACTAGCCTGTACAAGTAGTAAAAAGGATAGAGGTTGATACACTGCTGCCACTGAGGTGTTTGAACAGCGCTTTGCCTGTAGCAGCAATGGTGGTTCAGCAGCTACTGCGCGTATCCACCACCTGTCACTGCAGCCTATAATTATCCTCCATCAGTCAGTGCTTCCATAACTTTCAGGGCAGTTTCTGGTACAGGCCTGGGTAGATGCAGGCATACTCTGGAACAGGGAACCTCTGTGGCTATTGAGCTTTGAATTGAGAGGGTAGACTGGTGTGACACTATCCAAGCTGGTGTTCGGGTATCTTGGCAGGGACGGACATCTAGAGGTCATGGGTTCTTAAATTATTCTGGAAACACCTTTAGGCAAGTCCACAGTAAAGCACACTTATCCAGTTTGAACGACCAAATGCTGGAAGGGTTAGGTTAATTAGTGATTCTAAATTACCCATTGGTGTGAGTGGGCTCTCTGTGCTAGCCCTGTGATAGGCTGGCAACTTGTCAGGGTGTGCCCTACCTCTCACCCTAGGACAACAACAGGCAGGGATATATCAGGGAGCATGTGAACATTTTGTCCTCAAAGTTGATGTGTCAGAAGCAGGAAAAATACGCACGCATGAGGATTTGAGCACGTTTGACAGGGTCCAAATTGTGATGCCTAGACTTCTGGGTCAGGGCATCTGCAGAACTGCAGCTCTTGCTGGGTGCTCCCGATCTGCAGATGTCAGTATCTATTACAAGTGGTCCAAGGAAGGAACAGTGGTGAGCCAGTGATGAGGTCATTGGGGGGGAGGTCATTGCTGGACGTGGGGCGTGAAGACTGGCCCGTGTGGCTTGATCCAACAGAGGAGCTACTGCAGCTCAGATTGAAGTAAAGGTTATAGCTGGATGAACAAGTCCAACCCATGCAGGCCCCACCTCACAGCTTCCAGGACTTCAAGGATCTGTTGCTAAAGGATACCACAGCACACCTTCAGGGATCTAGTGGAAACTATGTCTCGATGGGTCAGGGCAGCTTTGGCAGCAAAAGAGGGACCAACACGGTATTAGGCAGGTGGTCATAATGTTATTACTGGATTTGTGTATACAAGGTAATATTTGGGAATTAAACCAACTAATGATGCCGTTCTAAAAACACCACAACAGGCAAGCAGCCGAGTTGGACAAAGTTAGCAGGTAACAAGCAGCGAGGTAAATTATTTACACTTTTTGGATCTACTTACTGGCTGTCTGCATGAACACACGCTCGACAAAATGCCACTGGCCTTTCCTTTCCACCCTTTTTCACACCAACCAGCAGCAGAGACCATCCTGACTGGCTGCTAAATTGCCAATTTAGTCTGTTTAGCAGGCTGTCCCTCCTCACATTTCTGATCTTTAAAACACAGCTCTTCAATTTTCAAAAATTCTTTCAAGGATGTCATTGAAAGCATATTCAGTTTTTTTTTTAAAAAATCAAGGAATGCTTCTTACTGTTATTCAGAAAAACTGATTTATTTACAGTATGCTCAGCGTGCGTGTGTATGCGTGCATACATATACACACACACACTGTGTAAGAGTATGTGTGTATAGGCAGGCGGGTGGACTAGAAATAAGCCCCTCCTCTTGTCCAGAGCAGGCTTGGCTACAGTACCCCCCCTCTCTGTGTTTCTAGGCCACTCGGTGGCCGTGCTGATGGGGGGAGGAGTCTGTAGCTTGCACAAATCCGGGAGACTGCTCCCTTCCAGCTGTCGTCCAGCAGCGGTGCGGGGATTTTAACGCGTGGATCGTGCTGCTTGCACTGGATCATCAGTAAGTGTTCACAAAGCCTTCATCGTTTTCACAGCTTTCTCGCACATCGTGATTGTGTCAGCGCGGTTTAAACGTCAATGCGCTGAATTACGCAGCAGTCTGCAGCGTGCACGGCTGGATAGCGTTAGATGAAACGCCTATTGTAATTTAACAACGCGTTTGTGTATACTGGGGGGGTGTTTTTACCAACCTGCTGGGATTCGCTAACCTTTAACCTCCCTGTGTGAACCAGCTGGATCCAGTGGGATCCAGTTTTTGCAGAGGAGCGGAACCGCAGTACCACTTCAATAAATAGCATCGTTAATAAGTTTTAAAATTACGTAATCAGTTGCATATGCATGGCCTATTCGTGTCCTGGTTTGGGGTAACTCCAGTCTGCAGCAGAAGGAGCGCGGATCCATTACCTCGTCTACATGTGTTCAGATCGGCAGTCATCACACATTATCGCGCAAGAAGAAGTTTCAGAGGAACTGTTTTTCAGGAATGATCTGAGAAATTGCATTAATATATTTATTTGTTCTAGGACCTGAAGATCTAAGGACTTTCTGAGGTCGCTGGACTCTTGCTGGTTAACTGAAGTAAGGAATTTAATCGTTTACATTTATAGGTTACAGGAAAAATATAGTGCAAGTTGTACCACAAAGATAAACACCGAAAGCAAACATTTTATATTCATGTATCAGTTTATTATCAAACAAATACATGTTTAGATAATTAAGAAAAGCATTCAAAGGCCTCTAATGTGTTTTTACTGTCTTAATAACTTCTTGCTCGAAATTAAATGTGCATTTTGTCAATAAAATAAAGACTCTTTAGGTCCGGAAGCAAACTAAACTCGGCGTAAAAGGAAAGTAAATCCTCTTTAAATTCTAAGGTTTTACAGATCAGGACATAATAAAAAATAATCTGGCTCTTATCACGTCTTAAAATGAGGTATGTACAACCTCAGATAATCAGCAAAACATGACATTTTACACCATTTCTTTATTTATTTAACAAAAATTGAGCCGAAGTGCAGAAGCAGTGTGTGTAAAATTTAAGTACAACCTCACTGCTTCCATAGGAATTCAGTAGCAACCAGGTGCTGCTCATCAAATGCACGTGATGAATTGATCGTCACCAAATGGGATCACCACTGTAAAAGCAGACGTTTGGCAGTTTGCTGGTGTGGAGCATTTAGGTGTGTGTTAACACAATGCCACAATGTTCCCAGAGTGGACCGCCCAGGAAATTCACCCCAAAGTCAAACTGTGCAATGCTGTGAGAAAACCCGAGAGCTAGATCTTAGGCCCTGCATGCCTTAGATGGCATGTTAACTGTTAAAGTTCACGACTGAAAAAGTATGGCTTGTTTGAAAGGCTTGCTGAGAGAAAGGCTCAGCTTTGCAAAGTTGCATCTGAACAAACTACAGTTCTTCTGGAACAATGGCCTTCGGACAGATGAGACCAAAGCGGAGGTGTTTGGCCATAATGCACAGTGTACACTTGCTACACTACTAGTCCCAGGGATTGCATTTTATCTATCGATAGATGAATACTGAATAAATATTCAGTATTCATTTAATAATATTTCAAGTGATCAGATTTTTTTTTAATGTTGTGATGCTTTGTGGTGTGTGAAAAGGTTGTGCAATATTTTTCTGTCACAGAGTGAATAAAAAGGGGTCATTACACTCTGTTAGGACTTCAGTAAAGCAATTGTAACATTTTAGAACCAGAAGTCAACTACCTCTTTGTGCATGGTATTTTTTAAATTATTTTTTTGGTTGATTTTTTAAAAAAAAAAGCATTAATCAGCATGATGGATATGACTGACAGATGTAAACAAAGAATTTAGTCTGTTAAGACAGGGTGTTGTTTAGGGTTGCAACGATTCCTTCAGTAACTCGAATAATTCGATTTATTGTGAAAAAAAAAAAATCCTCAAAACAAATTTTTGCTTTAATGCTTCGAGTTAAACTCTGCAGCGGGCTTCTCAGTCATCTTCTCCTTGTGGGCTTAATGGTGGTGGGAAACGAGCTTAGAGCTGCATTACCGCCACCTACTGGGCTGGAGTGTGGATCCGGAGTTATTAAAAATCAACCTCAGAGTCTACAAAGTTTTCCGTCACTGCAACGGATTCAATTTAACACTAAGTGGATCATCGCTGACATGGTTGTTTCTCCATCGCTCTCTTATGTGTTGTGGTCGCTATGTTGAGAATTTCAGCTGCTGTACGTGCAGTCTGTCTGCGCAAGCGCAGAGAGGCGGAGCCATTGTAGAGACGTGAGCTCAGGTGGAGCAAAAGGAAACGTTTTTCTAGTAGCTAAAAGAAGCTTTTTCCCCTGTACCCACCATTAAACCTTTACTAAGAAACAGCTGGAGGTCCTTCATCAACCACCTGATCAGCAAGTGAAGAGAAGGGAACTTTGTAGCTTCTGCATCCACTGCTGTTTGTTTCACACAGAGAAAAACTGCAGTACGGAAGTTAAAACATGCAGATGAACTGTTAATACAAAAGAAGTATTTCTTGTCCAGTTACTCTAGTAATCAATGGAATAATTGATAGGATACTTGATTACTAAAATAATTGATAGTTGCAGCCCTGGTGTAGTTAGTCGCCACATTTATGGACATGAATTTTGTGTTAATTTTGAGCTTTTAATAGTTTCTTTGAACTCTTCTTTTTACATAGACTTAAATATTTTAATAAGTGTTGCTGAAGGTTCTACAGTGTTTTTTAACATGCCAAGGCCTATTAACGTCTCAGTGATCATGATTGACTGCAACTGGTAGGTTCGCTTTTTCAGCATTAAAAAAAAGGATTTGTTTGACTGCACTAATTCTCAAAATTCAATTTTATGTATATAGCGCCACATCACAACAGCCTCCTCAAGGCTTATATTGTATCCATACAATAATTATAGAGAAACCCCAACAGTCAAAATGACCCCCTATGTGCAAGCATTTGGTGAAAGTGGGAAGGAAAAACTCCTTTTTAACTGTATGAAACATCCATCAGAACCAGGCTCAGGGAGGAGCAGTCATCTGCTGCAACCAGTTGGGGCTGAGAGGAAAGAAACAGGACAAAAAAACAATGGGATTGAAGAAGGAATGGTAAATGGACTGGTTCTTATACAGGGTTCTAGACAGTGGTTGAGCATGCTCAAATAAGAGGAAATTGGTTTGGAAATTTAGGAACAACTAAGGAACCACGATGGCTCAAACCTCCAATGAACAGGAACTGGTGGAACACCAGTGTCACTGTCTGCAGTGAAACGATTTTTACATTGCCATGGACTGAGAGGGATCCAACCAGTAAATAAGTCAATCCATCCATCGATCTTCTTGGGTTGGGTAAGCAGAGCAGCAGCCTAAGCAGAGAAACCCAGGCCTCCCTCCCCAAGCCACCTCCTCCAGCTTATCCAAGGCATTCCCAGGCCAGCTGAAAGATCTCTCCAGTGTGTCCTGGGTGTACCTCAGGGCCTGCTTCCGGTAGAATATGCCCAGAACACTTTGCCACTGTACCGTTCGGTGGCCATGAGGTCCATGGTCTGGTCACGTCCTTCTGTCATGAACTGCTGTGTGGCTGGCAAGTAAGGACCCCAAATGCTGGACACTTGACTCAGGCGTGAACTCAAAAAAACTCAGCTTTATTGCAGAAAAACACAAGTAAGGCTGAACTGGGTGAGGCCAGCAGCACAAACTCAAGACACGGATTTACAAGGAGAAACACACAGCGACGAACACTGACGAGGAGGATGCAACCACAAGCAGAGGAAAACACAGGGGAATACACGAGGGCTAATGAGGGGAAAAGACACATGCTGTTCACCTGTCTTTCCCAGATAACACTAACGACACAAGGAGGCACAGGTGAAAACTAAATGCAACTTAAAACGGTGGGTCAAAGGATCCAGGGCCATGAAAGAGGTAGATGATCTGCTGTGGTGATCCCAAAAGAACCAGCTGAAAGAAGAGGACCATGCTTTAAATTAACTGCCAATACAGGTGCCCGGAGGCATTTAAATATGGATTTTAAGTGAAAAGACTTGATTCTAGAAACTCAGGGTTTCACTTTTATCTTTCAGTTAAGCGGACAGTTGAGAATCTGCAGAGAACCTGAAGTTTCTTGGACCTCCATAGATTAGCTGTACTCTATACTATATACAGTGTCTCGAGCCACCCCTCAGTTCTTTATATTTTGCTAGGAAAATGGGAAATGGGTACAACGATTTACTGAAATGTGTAAATAAAAATGGGAATACAGTATATAAGAGAGTAAAAAAGCAGCCAGTCCCTCTGTCAGCAGACTGCTGATATTAGCAGGATGAATCCTGAAGTTTGTTAAAGAACCCTCCCAAAGGGATTAATAAAGTTTAATCTAATGTACTCTAATCTAAATGCAAAGCATGTTCATCCAAGTACAATTTATACACCACCACTACTGGTGTATAGAGGCAAAATGACAGTGAGGTTGATGGTGGCATCTACCTTTTGCTGATGCTAACATGTCCGTAACAGGAGGCGCTTCCCTTGTCTTTTTGTTGCCATATATGTCGATGTGTATTCAAACTTTTACTCTTATTGAATCTGGTTAGTATTCAGTGAAGGTCCTTGTTCCGACTCAAAATCTATACTGTACAGCTGCCTTTGGTAGTTTATTCTGGGCTCTCAGAACAAAAATATTTCAGATATTTTAACCTCTCTTAATTTGTCACAAATACTGTTAGTTTGATTGAATATATTCAGTGTCAGTAGCTGTGCCATGGATTTATCAGCCGCTGTGTTCAATAATACCAGAGTGCAGTTGATGATGTAACAGATTTGTTGTCAATGTAATTTCAGTTCACTTAAGGGTGGTGGAAAAACTGCTGCGGTTTTAAGCAAAAAGTAAATAAACAAAGTTATTTGTATGAAAAAAACCATCTAATTCAACCTGCTTGCACTAGCCTTGTTGCACTTGGTGGGTCAAAAAAAAACCTCTTGTGGGTGGGAAAAAAAATTAATTGGACCATGATCCCTTACCCAGTTTGGAGTTACCTGAGCCCCACCCTGGAGTACTGCCCGGGGAAGGGGCTTATCTGCCGGCGTCAGATTTTGCCCTAAAAATCTTGGAAGAATTGTGTCTAACCAGATATTTACTCTGGATGACATTATTTTGGCCTTCACTGTGAGTAATTTTGGAGCTATTTTAGAATGCGTCCTTTAACCCACACATTGAACAAATATGGAAAACATTCAAGTTTTCTTTCAGATGGATCGGGACTGCGTCCGCAGTGATATGGCTGTTTGTAATGCATGAATTGTAACAGATGATTGTTTCATAGACTTCTACATCTGATTTGGTCAGCTTCATATGTAAACAAACTTTGGTATCAGTAAAATCCACTTATATGTGTGCTTTTTTATTTTTTTATTTTTATTCATTGATTTGTACATTATACCGTACAATCTAGAAATTTCATTGGTTACACTCCTGCAATTCTTAGT
>VUQK01010361.1:0-13636 GCA_015106715.1 Bujurquina vittata | reverse complement strand
GAGTACGGTTTAGCGGAGGGGGGGGGGGGTATGGAGGCTAAACAAGACAGGGAGAAAAGCACCACCTACAGAAACCTTGGAGACATTACAGTGTTGGAATCTGGGCTTGATGCACAGCTTATAGCTGGGAATGTGGGTTATATACTGAGGTAATAAACTGTGCAGCTGCTGAGATGAGGAAAAACAAAAGGAGACAAATTATATGTTGCATCACAGTGGAGTTTACAGAAAATGAGTTTTTAAGTTAGGCAAACTATGATGTGCAGCCCTCAGAATTTATGCTGTCTGTTTTCATAATAAACTAAATTTTTACGTGTTTTCACGAGCAACAGTGCAAGCTCACAAAATAGGCCTTGGATGCCTCATTGTTGTGGTCCCTGTTCTCACGGCCCATTTCCTCCCCTCTCTGCTGACTGCACACCAGGAGGCGTAATAACCTATATCAGCTCGTCCAGCTCTTCTTCTAGCCCGGAGTCCTGCCTCAGCGACTCCTCTAATGGCAGCTACCAGTCATCCTCCCCACTTCGCGGGTCCTCACCCAGCCACGGGCAGCTGATCCAGCCGACTGACCCCGTGACTGCCGCAGGGGGCCAAAACCTGCCACGGACTCAGAAAAGTGGACGCTCCTCATCCACAGGAAAAAGTGGTATCACAAGTAAGGCAGACACTCTCATATGTCCTCCGATGCTGCTTGTGTTAATGATAGTAATCTGTGCAGCATGACGGACTCAGTCAAAGCTGCTTGAGTAAGAAAAGGTCATGCATCACAGAAAATTATAGCAGTGGACTGAAAAAGGCTTGAACAGTGTTTTTCATCAGCTAAAATGGGGGGGGGGGTACATTATTGGAATTTGTTAAAGAAAACAAGTCTTATATTGATGTTTTAGCTTCCAGGTGGCTGCTTTCAGTGCATGAAGAAGATTTAAGCACTCTCATGTCATGACTAATTTTGTATCTAAGTTGATTTATTAGTGTGTTCAAAAGTAAAGGAAGACTCAGATATTGCCTGTGCATATTAACTTTCAAACTTATGCCTATTAGCTAGATTGGCCACATATTCTAATACATCACTCTCAGACCTGTATGTAAGCAAGGAGACCAAATTATTCAGGAGATGTTTGGATTGCACCAGATTGCCTGTTACCCTTAAAGACAAACTTAAAAAAAAACAAAAAAACCCTCACCCAGTGTGCAGTAATATAAAAAAAAAACAACTCTGGGATCATCTCAAATCTGCATATCTATTTTTTTTTTTAAATTTTCAATAATTCTTCTACATACGTACTGCATAGCCCATTAATAGAGATCCTTTTTCTGCTGTGTTGCACCACACTTTGGTGTTTTGGCTGCTCTTGGTTTTTGTAATTGACGTGAGTGTACAGTGGTGTCGGTCTTAATCACCAGTTTCAGTGCTGCATCAATGCACGAGCTCGGATATTTACAGATTACAGAGGGAGGTGCTGCAGTAGTTCGATAAGGTGAGCCATGCTCCTATATATGCAGAGGTGTTTTTTTTTCTGAGCGGCGACACCTACTGTTCAGGAGAAGACTGCAAATGTAGTGCTCCACATGTACCAGTGTAGTGGCTCAGTCACACTAGATTAAAAACAGGGCGGAAGCCTCCTTGAAACTAGGAAAGATTGGCGGCGGCTCAGTGACTTAAAAAAAAAGGGTTGACTACAGGTCGTTGCAGTGACCACTTTTGATTGAAAGGCGATTACACAGGTCGTCTGGTGGGAGGCAATCTGTCTCCAAACAACTGCAGTCTGACTTGGACTGACTGCTCTCAGGCAGACTGGCTCAAATTTGCAATGCTATGATGCCATCAGTCAGGGTTGGTCTGCGCCAATGAACAAATTGTCTGCTCCACATATTTCCACTAGGGGACTCACATTCTCTGGTTGCCACCTGGTTGTACTGTGGTTATATTCCAATGTAAAAGCAAGCAATCCAGTGCCTGTGTCATTTTGCAGTTTAATTGCTGTCCTGCAGCAACGATGTCAGTATGTGTGGACAAACCTTTTAATTTCTCTTTCAAATCTATGAGCTTCTGGCTGGACACTGAATGTAAGTAGTTAATTTCTGTTTACTGTGAATTTCTGTGTATGTAGACAACAATAGATTTGTGATTCTTGACAGTTTATCACAGGTAATTGCTCTGTTATCACAAACAGATTACATGTAATTGATTACACCCAATTAATCACAAACTGATAGCAGACTGACTCCATCTCATTGCTGCTTTATTGCCGTTTTGATGCACCAAAGTTGCTTTAAAAATGGAAGCTGAGTGATCTTCTCCTCACTGGCTCCCTTTTACATTCAGAATTGAATTTAAAATCCTTCTTCTCGCATATAAAGTCTCGAATAATCAGGTCTCATCTTATCTTGAGGACCTTATAGTACCACATCACCCCAGTAGAGCACTTCGCTCTCAGACTGCTGGCTTACTTGTGGTTCCTAGGATACTTAAGAGTAGAATGGGAGGCAGAGCCTTCAGCTTTCAGGCCCCTCTTCTGTGGAACCGGCTCCCAGTTTGGATTCAGGAGACAGACACCCTCTCTATTTTTAAGAATAGACTCAAAACTTTCATTTATGATAGAGCTTGTCGTTAGGACTGGATCAGGTGACCCTGAACCATCCCTTAGTTATGCTGCAATAAGCCTAGGCTGCTGGGGGCTTCCCATGATGCACCGTTTCTTCTTCACTCACCTCTTTTCACTCTGTGTTTATACACCACTTTGCATTTAATCACTAGTTATTATTAATCTCTGGCTCTCTTCCACAGAATGTCTTTTGCCCTGTCTCCCTCCCCTCACATCCAGCCAGTTGCAGCAGACGACTGCCCCTCCCTGAGCCTGGTTCTGCTGGAGGTTTCTTCCTGTTAAAAGGGAGTTTTTCCTTCCCCCTGTTGCCAAGTGCTTGCTCATAAGGGGGGGGGGGCGTCTGATTGTTGGGTTTTCGTTGTGTTATTGTAGGGTCTTTACCTTATAACACAAAGCACCTGCAGGCAACTTTTGTTGTGATTTGGAGCTATATAAATAAAATTTAATTGAACTGGTCACAGACCTGGTCCCTGAAGCAAGCTGTTCAAAGACAACAAGATCGCAAGTTCCTTGCAGACGGTCATAAGAAGTATAATCATGCTGTGGTTTCCAGCCACTGTTTTGTCTAGTGTGACTGTAACACAAACAGATTTGGGCTGCAGTGAGGACAAACTGAGCTTTGAGGCATACTGGTACTAATGTAAAATAGAAGCAGTCTTTTAGTTAAAGCTGTGGATACAACTTTCAGAAGCGCTGGATGGAGCACTAGCGTCTCACGCTGAAACAAACAAGTGTTGACTGCAGCACCCTCCTGTTCCTCATGTTTCATGCACACCCAGAGTGAGAAAACGTTTGGGATCATACGCACTAACATGTTATGTCAGAGCAGCCGGCTACCAAAACACAGAACAGAGAAGGTAAGATTACAGCATAGAGGGAATCATGCCATTAGTCCTGTTACATCTTTGGATGGCTTCTGCTACACAAATGTTCAATTTCTTTTATATAAAACCTTTATTGTTTAACATGTGCATTTGTTGGTGTGTTCCTTTTTCAGATGAACTGTAAGAATTTGTTTTTGTATCAATCAGAAATCAACGGCTTGGTGCTGCTGTGCAAGGTGTGCGGCGACGTGGCCTCTGGTTTCCACTACGGCGTCCATGCCTGTGAGGGGTGCAAGGTGAGACGGCCCAACATGCAGTCACACGTGCTAATGCACGGCGCACGGAAGAATAGACGATTCCTGGTGCAACATAGCGACAAGCGGTTGCAGTCACTTTGGGCTGGACTTGAAGTGGGTCACTTCAGCCATCTGTACAGCTCAGCCTGAGTGAAACTAGTTCACTCTGCCTTTATTTATATCTGTTGCCCCTCATGCTTCATGTTGCTGTGTGGCCTAGTTAACTGTGGGGAACAATACCCTGCTCACCACAGCACTCCTTAGAGGGGGGGCATACACATATTTCAGACTGTTACAACAAAACTCAATTATAAGTCAAACTAGAGGTGCACTTAATCTTTGTTGCTGCACAAAAAACCAAGTAAGCCATCTTAACATTGTGCTGTTCGTGTCCATTAACACACACAGGGCTTCTTCAGGAGGAGCATCCAACAGAACATCCAGTACAAGAAGTGCCTTAAGAATGAGAGCTGCCCCATCATGAGGATCAACAGGAACCGCTGCCAGCAGTGCCGCTTCAAGAAATGCCTGCTGGTGGGGATGTCCAGAGACTGTGAGTACCTGCGCTCATTACTGTCACGCTGTCACACTTCTGTTCAGTGTGGATTAAGACTAACCAGGCTAGTTCCACTGAGGAGTAATATGTTTTCACTAACATAGCATGGCCTGTATTTTAACGTGAAAATAAATTTGAGGAAATTTTGAAGCCTTGAATTATTGCCAGCAAGCTGAAATGTTAAGAGTGATGTATGGCTGGATTTATTTTGAAGGCAGTAACCAAAAGGCATGACGCTGATGGGTGGTAAAGAATAAAAATGCCCTCCTTTTAAATTGCTGTTTAACATGCAAATTCCACTTGGGAAATGAGAGATTCTCTCCCCACTCTCCAGCTGTGCGTTTTGGCCGAATTCCCAAGCGTGAGAAACAGCGCATGCTGCTGGAGATGCAGAGTGCCATGAACAACATGATGAACAACAGCCAGCTGCAAAGCCAGCTGCACAGCAGCCAGACTCTGCCCATCGCTAAACCGCTGCCAGCCAGTGCCACTGACCCTACCTCGGAAGATACCGACCCCGGCACCTCCTGCTCTCCATCCTCCTCACCCTGCTCCAGCCAGTCAGGCTCCAGCTTAGACCCAGAACCTGCCGTGTCCATGGACACCAGCCCCAGCTCCGCCTCCCTCAGCGCATCGGACAGCAGCGAGGAGGAGGTGATCGGCTCGGTGACCAGGGCCCACCAGGAAACCTTTATGTATAACCAGGAGCAGAGCAGCCTGCCACCTCAGGCCTTGCAGGCCACAAACACCCTCAGCAGTGACACTTCCGACAATGCTACTGACAGCCAGGCAGAGGAGCAGCAGAAGACCTGGAACCACCGCAACAACATGGTCACCATGGCAGCCCAGGACTCTACCTCCACCCTGGACCCCCAGGGTCAGAAGGAGATCAACCACTGCCCCTTCAGACTGTCCAGGAGTGCTGCCACCAGCCACTTTCCAGCCTATACACATGGAGCTTTCAGAGCACCATCCATGGAAGGCTCCACCAATAGATTCTGCAGCGCCCCCCTATGGAAAGGAGGCAACAGGATGCACCTGGTAAGTTGAACAGAGGGCAGTGCAGAATGGTTGGACGGCACTTTTTGAACACCAGTTAAGGCAAATGAAACCCATTAAAAAAAAAATGAATGTAAAAGCCAGAAACTTTATAAAATACGGTGGAAAGGTTGAAATTCTGACAACAAAATAAAATTATATTGAAGCCTCTGATGGTTGTTTACGGTAGAGAGATGGTCCTGCCTCTAAAATAAATGTGTGAACAAGTGTGTTTTTTTAAATGAGGTGGCAAAGAGGAGTTTTAGAGGTGTAGATGCACTGATGCCCAAACTGAAGGCCAGCTCTGACTGGATGTCTGTCCTCAGGTTTGTCCAATGAACACTTCGCCTGACGTGGACCCTCAGAAGTCCGGCCACGAGGTGTGGGAAGAGTTCTCCCACAGCTTCACCCCAGCGGTCAGGGAGGTGGTGGAGTTTGCTAAGAAGATCCCGGGCTTCAGAGACCTGAGCCAGCACGATCAGGTCAGCCTGCTGAAGGCTGGCACTTTTGAGGTATTTTATTCATTTATTTTTGTTATTATGACAGTTGTTTTTAAATTTATTTCTGTAGTAATCCCAGACTGTAACAGCAGAGGCATTCTTGTGGCTTGCAGGTGTTGGTGGTTCGATTTGCTTCACTGTTTGATGTGAAGGACCACACTGTCACCTTTCTTGGGGGGAAGAGGTACAGCGTGGACACTCTGAGGGCCATGGGGGCCGGGGACCTGCTCAGCTCCATGTTTGACTTTAGTGAGAAGCTCATGAATCTTGGCCTCAGTGAGGAGGAGATGAGCCTGTTTACTGCTGTGGTTCTGGTCTCTGCAGGTGAGTAACTCAGCTCAGCTCTAGATTTTATATAAAGATAGATAACGCATCACCAAACTGGAGCGTTGATGCCACCTGCTGTTTATCTGAGGAACCAGCACTTAATAGTCATACCAGGACTAAAATGGGCACTAAATAAGGACTGTATTTAGATTGGTGCCCCAACTATATGATAGCAATACACCCAGTATATTGAAACTAAATCAGGACTCACTATATTCCATCAGCGCGGCTAACTCGACACTTTTCATATAGTCATTTTTGGTGTGACGTAAACATATGCAAGGCAAACAGTTTCAGGTTGTGTAAAATTGCATTTTCACTCGAAAGTGTAACGCACCACAGCCATGCTGAAATAAAATGCTAAAAAGCGACAACTCGGCATGGAAGACATTTTCCGTGTTTGTCCATCAGCCTGTCACTAACGTCTCCACCCGACAGATCGATCCGGCATCGAGAATGTGAATTCCGTGGAGGCCCTTCAGGAGACGCTGATCCGCGCCCTGCGGAGCCTCATCACCAAGAACCACCCCAACGAGTCGGCAATCTTCACCAAGCTGCTGCTCAAGCTGCCCGACCTGCGCTCGCTCAACAACATGCACTCTGAGCAGCTGCTCGCCTTCAAGGTCCATTCCTGAACCTCCCTTAAAAAATACTTGACACCCCCCTCCACCTCCCCTTTACAATGTTGCAACCCAAAGGCCGCCTGGAGCGCAAGGTCCACGCAACCACACCTGCATGTCACCCCCACACCTCTCCCATGAGCCTTTGGGTTGCGCCCTTGTTTAAAAATAAAAGAGAGAAAAAAATGATCTTGTACTGTACTGTAGGGCGTGACGGCCTGTGTGGTGCAAACACACAGACACACTGATGTACATGTTTCTCATGTTTGTGTGTAGCAGCTGTACAAAGATTAGAAGCACTTTCCTGTATAGTGGTATTTTTGCATTCATAGTGCAATATGTGTACGGTGAAGAGTCGAAACCTTTTCCCTCCAGTGGTGTACGTTAAACTGAACTGATGTCGCTCTTCTGGGATAAACCTTAAAAAAAAGAGGAAAAAAAAAAGTTGTATTTAAACGCACCATAAGGACAGAAGAAAGCGGATGGACCTGAGGAATATCTGCAGTCGGCCCAGCAGTGAAATTGGAATGTTTCTTTGAATGAACTCGGGAAGCAGATGCTTAATTTCATGCACTTGTGTACGTGCCATGATTTCTGTTTCTGTTGTGGGTCATTTGTTTTTTTGTTCTAAATTATTCGGGCATTGCGGCAAATCTGGTGCGTCACAGTCTCGTTCTAAGATCAATGGACATGAAGACCGCAGCACTGAAATGAAATTGCAGATTTCCTCCTTTTATTTCTGAGAACATCGGACTGCACAGAAAACGCCACCTCGCGGTCGCCGGGACCTCCTGCCTGCTTGATTAAATGTCATTTCATTTTTACGGAAAGTGTATGTCCTTCAGTTGAGTGTAGTTAACTGTATGATGTAACTATTTCACGTAGGAAAAAAAAAATCTGATTGTAAAATCACTGAAGTGATTGTAATTTAAAGAACCAAGCAGAGTTGCTGGTGGAGCACCATCGGTCCTGAATGTCCGGCCTTTTAATATCCACAACTTCTGTTGTCGTGTTGACATGTTTCTGCTGAGATTACAGTATGCATAGATTTCTATATAAATATACTATCATATATACATAACTGTGTGTATATATACATACATATATATATATATAAAAAATGAGAATAAATTTTCTAAATGCAGTGTAGCAGCTGTGATGTGCTTATTTAATGTGCAGTTTAATCACATGACCACATTTTCCAATCGCAAATGAGGCTCGTTTCCCTAATTCATCCCTCCTCGTGTCCTCCATCTTCTGCCTGTGACCTGCAAATCAGTCTCTCTATGCCATGTTGATGTCTGACTGGAGGAGCTATAATTGAGCGTGCAGTTTTTTATTTTTGGACAATGACACATTCGTAGTTCTGCATCTGCACACTGCTACAATGAATTTGAAATCACACCAAATGAGGGTTGTTTTTAAGTCTTGGATGAAACTCCTTTGCAGTCTGTGTCTGCCTGAAGTCCAGAGCTCACGGACGTCACCAATGCTGCATTTCTTCTCGAGATGCTCTGCCAGGCCCTTCACTGCGCCCGTCTTCTGTGCTCGTTTGTGGGTCTGTACATTCAGTTTTGTATTTAATAATGAAAAGCGCGTTCTGTTGGGTTGAGATCAGGTGACAGACGTGGCCGCTGAAGAGTATTTCTTTACCCTGAGCAATTTTTGGGTTGCAGTTTGATCAGACCGCACATCACAGTCCAAAAAGCAGATTTGCTGAATGTGCGCATTTCACAGTTCACCCTGCTGCTTCTACAGTCATCAGTAAACTAGTGACACGGACAGTCATACATGCCCTCCCCATAATTTTGGCTCCATCACTGGATCATGAGCTGTTTCTCTCCACCTCCTTCACACTTTTATTTTCCCATCATTCTGATACAAGTTCATCTTTCATCATATTTTCTGGCAAAGGCTAGTTTGGTCATCTTGAGCGTAACCTGGGGTTCGTACCTTGAGGTAAACCCTGCGTATTTCCATTCATGAAGGCATCTCTTGATTGTGACATTGGCACACGTACCTCTTTGAATTCTCTTCACTGGGTTTGGAGCGTTTGAAGTGTTTTTCTTCTTTCAAAGAAAGGATTCTGTGACTTCATCCATTTTAGCTGTCTTCCAGGCTTTTGGTGTTGTTGAGCTGCTCGGTGCATTTCTTCTTTTTAAGAATGTACTGACTCAACACCAGATCTTTTATGTGCTTAATATGTAACAAAATACTGAGGGAACAAGACACATCCAAACATTTCTTGTCAAACTGCTCATCAGGCAATAGTCCAATGACTCTGAAAGTATCCCGTATTTCTAATAAATACTTTAACTGAATTCAGAGCTTTAGCAGCTCTCAAAGTAAAGGCTGTGGTTTAACTAAGTCCTTTCCTTAATTAGTTTATAAATTGCTCTCTGTTAGCCTTTGTGACGCCGAGCTGGAGGGAAAGTGCAGATTCACTAACACGAGGTTTACAAAGACGATGCTGTCTGAAGCTGAGAGGAGCAACAGCTCTGTCGTTATCCATCAGCAGATGGCAACAGCGCGGCTTCTGCTGAGTCTCTGGCTGCTGGGAGTGGCACCGGATGAGCAAACACCATCTGCAGCCTGATGTTCACTCTGGAAGCCAAATGAAGCACTTACAGCTATCACAGAGTGTCTGGAAAGGTTTCTGATGGTAAAGGTTAGAATTATGATATGACTGGACCTCTGCAGTAACCAATGAGCTGATCATCTGGATCTGAAGCTGTGCAGAGCAGTTATTGCCATCAATAACTAATCAATCTTCAGCTTGAATGCTGACCTGCAAACACAGCGCAATCTAAAACATTTCTGGTCCAACTTCCTCTGTGCTTTACCTTCAGTTATGACTTGATGGAACGCCAAACTAAAAGCTAGACTCTTAAGAACATCAAATATTATTCTATTAATACAGTACTGTGTCTTGAGCCACATCTCATTTCTTTAGATTTAGCAAGCAAAAAGGGAGATTGGTTCAGCAAATTATTGAAAAGTGCAGATGAGTAGTAGTCTTCAGGAATAGTTCTCCAGGCTTCTTGAAGGATATTCCAGAGCACTTCTTTGGACTTTGGCTGCCTTCTGCCTCCCCACAGTGCTCCATTGTGCGTGCTTCTGTCCAGGGATGCTTTTACTGCATTGGCGCTGTTTGGGATCATTGTCAAGCTGAAAAATGAAGCGGCTGCCAATCAGAGGGATTCCAGTTGGTATTGCATGGTGGATCAAAATCTGACTGTACCTTTCTGTCTTCATCATTTCATTAATTTTCATAAGATCCCCAAAACCACTGACCGAAATGCAGCTGCAAACCAGGACAGCGCCTCCACCATGTTTCACAGATGGCTGTAGACACTCACTGCTGCACCTCTCTCCTGACCTCCTCCGTACAAACTGATGAGTTTCCTTGTGAATGGTTTCTTGACAGCCACCCTTCCACCGAGACCATTTCTGATGAGGCTTTAGCAAACAGTAGATGCATCAACAGGACCAGGACTGTGCATCTATCAGCTCCTGTGTCAGGTCTTTGCTGGACTTCTCCTGTTTCTTACTGATGGACTCTTCTCCTGCTGTGGATAGGTTTTTTTTTCTGTCCTCAACTTGTCCAGTTTTCTCAAATATTTTGAGGACATGCTGCATATCATACTGAGATACATCAAGGTTTTTGGCTCTTTATAGAGAATCACTTTTGAAAGACCTTCAGAAAGCCTGGAGAACCATTGCTCATGACCACTTTCATACATTAGAGTGGCGGCTCAAGACCTTTGCACAGTATTGTATCCTTATGGATATCCCTAAATTTATTTAGGCCTCATTAAACAGGTGCACAGCAAACTATGGACAATTCAGGGACTACAAAGCCATGCAGAAAACACTTTCAAAGTCTGCATCTGATAAAAAAAAAACGAAAAAGAAAAAGTGAAATTAGTCAAAAGTAATTAATAAAATCGCAAAACAAGTGAAAGCACAAAATCAAATTCTCTCAAAACCATCTTTATTCTCACGAGCCAAATCACAAACGCTGCAATCATCGCCCGTCATGAAAAATCAAAATCATAAGTCCTCCAAGTTTCAAATGTACAACAGCCATTTTTGGAACATAATTTCCTCTTTTTTGCTCTTCAGATTCACGCCTCTCAGTCGAATACCCAGAACACGTCGAGCAGATGAGTGGAACAAGGAGACACACAAACACACAAGGAGAGAAATCTGTGCTGACTGTGGATGACTGTCTCTCTGATGCTGGTTACACTTTGAACAAGAACGTGTCCCTAAATGTGTTCACGTGTAGTGTGTGTGTGAGTGTGTGTGTGTGTAAGTGACGTCCAGGTACAGTAATATCTATTTATTTTTTAATGCTGCGCTAATTTTACTGTTTTTATGATTCTTTATGGCTTTTTTCAGATGTGGAAATAGATTTGAGAGCAAGACACTGTATTTTTTTTTAACACTATGCAAAAACAATATGTTTATAAAAAAAATCTGCAGTCTGAAAATATACATCCTTTTCCTTTGTACTGTAAAATAGCTTTTCTATGGTGCAACGCTTGTTATTGGTTTGTAACTGAGTAACCTTGAGAGCAACAACTCACGGGAGAGATCACGGCAAACTGGCACCTCTTCAGGAACAGTAAACATTTTCTTAACCAGCCGTCAGCAGTGACGACGTTTACATGCACCGCAGCTCTGTGTGTGTGTGTGTGTGCGTGTATATACACTAATCTGGCCATTATTTTAGGTTAAAACTGCTCTGATGTAAATGACTGCTCATGCACTTAGCTACACGGGAGATTTTTGCAGGTTTTAACTCACTGTTTTGGTTTTATGGACAAATTTCACTGCTTTCAGTCTCACTGACTTTACCAGGCTCTGCTAAATCAGCTGTGCACTAGCTGACCAACACGGCAAACCAGCAAAGTCGGGTCCACCTGAAGAACCCAATGGGAACGTTGGTAGCAGCTGTTAAAGAGGCCGACTGGCTTTCAGGACTTGTTGGGAGATTGAGCCAAAGTTTCAGGATTAATATTAAACTATCCAACAGGTCCAAAGGAAAAACAAACAGTTAAATAACTTTGAGTCTACTTGGTGTGTAAATATGCAGTTTTGTTAATATATTACTATTACAACTTTATAAGGCCATAATTTGTCAAACGAGCAGGGCTGGACTTTTGTGCTCAAAACGTGCTGCTATTATTACTTAATCACTTCATTTGAATGCAGTAGGACAGCACTTTGAGTGTAGCTTTGTCAAATGTGCTGTAAAAAGGTTGGACTGGACCACCACACCCCACCTGTGCACGTTCTCAAGTAAACCGCTGCTAAAGATCTCGTTTCTGACATCTGAAGTAAATTCTGTTTGATGCTGAGCCAAACAAATAAATGAGCTTTTGACTTAACTGCTCTTAACTTCCTCGTTAAAAGGCTTTGCTGACTGTCAAATTCAGGCCTTCGCTGGATGCTTGCTTGATGCGCCTTCGAAAAACCATCCATGATCAAAAGATTAAAGCAGGCTGAAACTGTGGTTTTGGTGGTGGGCTAACATACGGTACAGTTTTAAATTGATTATTTTTACTAATTTACAGTAAAGAAATAATGCCCTTCTTATGATTTACACCCAGATTGATGTCTGGAATATAAATGTTGTAAAACTATGTTTCTGCTTCCTGATGCGTGTTCTTCAGCTGTGGCCTGGATTACTTTTACACCGCAGTCTCTGCCAAGACTTCTGAAGTACGACTGATTTGAGTGGCCTCCACCTTTAAGTTTATACTTTGTTAATGGGGCTGGCTGCAGAGAGGCTTCCTTCCTTCCTTCCTACATTCAGACACGATAAATCACCAGCCGATCACAGCGTTTACATACAGCACTGTGCAAAAGTTTTGAGCCACCCCTCGCGTCTTTTATATGTCGTTTCCAAGGAGCCAGCCTTTCCTGTAAAGTTTTAAAAGTGGTCTTTCTGAAGGGCCTTTAAAGTGTCACCTGCCCATCTTCAGAGGAATCTTTTGTTTTTTGTTAACACACTTAACACTGACCTTTGAACCATTTGGCAATCTTTAAACTTATGGAACACGTGAAAGTGAAGACGTGAGAGAAACTGGATTTATGGCCGTCACTGCCCCTGAACACACCTGACAGACACTGACTAACTTTATGCTTAAAATATACACAAGTATCTTTAAAAGCAACAGACGTGTAATGCAAGAAGCCAACAAGGAGACGACGGTGCTGTTTTGCTGCTTCGGACAGTTTGGTTTGACATAAATAGCAGTTTAGTGTAGTTTCTGACACAAAAACAGCAACAGCCTGTTAAAGCAATCTGCTCCTGTTAAATATGGAAACATTGCACTCTAATGCTGTTTGCAAACATATCGGCTGCAAACATGTTAGAAATATGTGATTGTAAGCTTCTGCCTTTCAGTGGTTAGAATAAACAAACAAGCAGAAAATTAATGCAGCTTTTTGCAAATGTCTGAACTCTCAGCGTCCCTTGACCTGCACAGGAAGCCAGAATCTTTTACAGAAACGGCGCTTGCATTTCGACAGCAGCAACAAAGTTCCAGTTTTGGTTCACAGGCTGCAGTCGCCCCTGCCCCTGAGGTAGCGTGCAATTACGGCCCGACGACTGTCCAGGTGGAGTGCTGAGGAACTGGCAGGCCAAATAAAGAGAAAATTTCAGACCGCAAAATAACAGTTGCTACTAGCACACAGGGGATGGGAATTTATCTGAATGTTTATTTGAATGTCTGAAAAGTTATGCTGCCAAATTCCTGAGATTAGACTGAAAGTCTTTAGTTTAAAAAAACAAAACAAAACAAAAAAAAAAATGAGAGAGCCTAAAGAACAGAGCACGCGCTCACTGCGTCCACTTT
>VUQK01010360.1:4264-24117 GCA_015106715.1 Bujurquina vittata | reverse complement strand
AAACACTACAGGCCTCAGTTAGCATGCTAAATGTTCATGACAGTACAATTAGATTACACTGAATGAGTATGACTTGTCTGGAAGCATCTTCTAAAAAAAAGAACATGACTGCATAAGTAAGTAAGTTGTATCTGAACAAGCTACAAGGCTTCTGGAACAATGTCCTTCGAGCAGACAAGACCAAAATGGAGATATTGTGCCACAATATAGAACACAGCATATCAGCATAAACACGTGATGATTTGGATTTGTTTTGCAGCCACAGGACCATGAACTCTTTAATATACCAAAGTATTCTAGAGTCAGATGTGGGGCCATCTGTCTGACCGCTAAAACTTGGCTGAAACTGGATCATGGAAGAGGACAGGGATCCCAAAAGCAAATCTACAACAGACGGGCTGAAAAAGAAAAAAAAAGAATCCAGGTGTTAAAATGGCCCAGACCTCAACTGGACTGAAATGCTGTGGTGGGACCCTAAAAGAGCTGTGCATAAACAAATGTCTACATATCTCTTGAATGGCACCCAGTGGAGCGCATACCTTGCCTTCCCTAAATTCTCTATGTGCCGATGCTGCAATATGAATGTTGTCATACTCCATCAGGTTCGGCTATATTTTGGTATTAGTTACACAAATATGTGAATATTGTCCCTATTTCACAATAATAAAGAATCATTTTAGAAAATCCCGGATCCAGATCGTGAACACTAAAAACAACTTCAGAAATTTTCATCAAAATCCACTTAGAATTTTCTGAGTTATACTGTTAAAAGAAAGACAGACAGACAGACCAACGCCTGAACTATCAGTGGGCCAACATTCCCCCACAGCAGTGTGAGAGACCGTTTAAGACATACAGAAAACAGTTACTTCACTAAAGGTGGTTCAAAAAGCTAATGAACTACGGAGTGTAATTAGTCCTGTGAAAACTTTCTTACTTTGCTCACTTTGTCTCTATGCTATGCTGTTAGCGAAGCTCAGCGCTTCATAAACTCAATCCCCAGTTCAAGAATCCACTTAGTGCGAACATGTTTTTACATAATATAGGTGCACCATCTGAGTTGAATGGCTGAACTGCATCCACAAGGTGGGCCGTTAAAATGTGTAATTCATGAACTGAAGGGATAGTTTAATCGTGCAATCCTTCCACAGATTTGTATGTTAATATCCTCGCCTGCAGACTTAGTAGAAGTGAGGGGTTGGAGATTATTTTTATTTTGTGTATTTGATGCAGGGGTTTGTAAGGTGTCAGTGAGCACCAGAAAGCTTTATTTTCCTCTGACAGTGCATTCCTTTTCTCCTGCCTGGCTTTATTATCAATTGCTATTTTGAGCATGGATTTTCTTCTAGAATTTGAATTGTTGTTATATTCCTGCTTCCTGTCAACGCCCGTATGCTGCGTTCATCGCCCCTGCTGTGCATTTGCCCAGCTGCTGATGCTCATTTTCATTTTCAAGATGCTTAGAAGCACGTGTAAAAATTTTAGGACAAGAAATGATTGTGTAGCCAATCACACATTTAATGAGCCATTTCATATGGTTTTCTGGGCTAGGAGCTGTCTCTTTGATATATATGGTGTAGATTTGTGGCCCCAAGCTGAACACTTCAGCATTGATGTTGATGGATGTGGCGTGAAAGCAGAGTGAAAATGATTTGTTAAGGAAGACACAACCACTAAGCTGTACATTCTCTGCTTTTTCTTGCCGTTTGAGCCACACAAAGAGAATTTCAAAAAAGGACTTCAACTTCCTCGGCTCGTTATAATGAAAGTGAGAGAGCAGGGTGATACTGTAAAGTGGAGAGCAGCGCTGGAGCACCAAAGTCAGCAGTTTTCTGAAATGTATGCGTGGCTTGATGTACTGCCAGTCGCACACATTTCCGTCTCCTTCTCTGCAGAGATGAAAATCACATTTGATCCAGTTTGATAACAGAACTGGGTCAAGATTTGAGAAATGTTTCTCGCACCACAGCAGCGACCCCCCCCCCCCCACACACACACACACACAGAGACACACAGCACTCTGTGCCAGCGTAGTATATGGTCTGCCAGCAGCCCCGCCATTGCCAATTAATTTTATTAGGAGTTAATCATATTATTTATGGTCATTAAGAACAAGCAGTCATCTCAGGCACTGCACTGTCACCTCTAATTAAAGCTCTCAATGTACTTGAATGATGTGGCCATGAAGGGAGACATTCTGTTTGCATGAATGATATAAATGTAGGTGTGAAATTACCCAGTAAATGTGAGGTTGAAGTACATATTTTCAGCTTTAAATAAATGCCTTTTACCACATAGCAAGGCAAAAGTGGGTGGATGGGGGAAAATAGTTTTCTCTGTGGATTCTTAGCTATAAAAAGTAATGGTTTTATGGAGGGTTTGAGTGAAACATCTCAGTAAATACTTGTTTCATTGCTGTGGCATTACATTGTATAACATTCGTGGTCCCCAGAGTGTGTAGGCTAACTGTTGAATGGATTTAGTCACTCCTTCTTCCCCTGAGTTTTTTTTCTAGCAGCAGCCAAAAGGCTTAAGTTGATGCAATCAAAGTAGGGCTTCACGAGCCAACAGGTAACACCGTGAAGATGACGGAAAGCTTCTTAAAGCACCAGCCCTTTTTAAATTCGAAATTTGTGAGGCAAAAGGGAGTTTAAAAAAAAACAACTGTATTTTTAGCTGTTTCTCAAGTTAAGAGCACCTGATGTTTCTAATCTATTGCGATAAATTTAAGTGTACTGAGAAGACTCAAACACTTTGCTCAAGAGTTAAAGGCCCTAAATTAAAGGAGCAATTTACTCCCTGTATTGACAAAGCTACAAATTTGCAAAGAACTAGGCTGCACAAACTAAATGCCTCTCCACACTAGGACTGGGCCATATCATATCATTCACGATAATACCGGTAAAAAAATCTTGCCCAGGAAAATAAATTATATCATGATATGCTAATCTCATGGCGTAAATACGTCACCCCACCACGCAACGGGTTTTGCTCATGTGGGTCATGCACTGTTGCCAACTTAGTGACGTTGTTGCTAGGCTTTTTCTCCTTAGCGCCTTTTTTTCCCCAAAAAAGCGACTAGCGACAAATGTAGCTAGTTTTTACAGTGACGTCAGAGAGTTCTGGAAACCTGGAATCCTCCACTGTTGCCATGTTACGCTTTGGCGTCGCCCGGACCGCTAAGAGTACCTGGCTGTTGGGTTGCCAATAAGCTAAAAAAATATCGTGATATTATTGTTGGTCCATATCGCCCAGGACTACTCCACACTCTTTCTTGCACAACACCTGATAACAAAGGGGGGAAAAAAGACAGCACGTGAGAGTTCATTTGACTTTATTGAGAGCTGTGAAGATCACAGAGTAGCTAGCCATGCAGAGAACTAGCCTGGTAGTGCGCATTTAGATTTGAGATTCACCTGGTAATACTGATCCTGAGCCAATTTTGGTTCTAGTCTGTGACGATAATGTTTAAGTGTAGTATGGTGCAGACTGATTTAAGACGTACAAAGAAATCCAAATTCATATCCTTGCAAAAGCACGCTGACACATGTGCGGCTATATTGGAAATAAGCCGAGTGTAAAATAATGTGAGTGACTAGAACTGTTGTGCATAGTATCTTAAAAGACTTGTGCTGACAGGGATAGTTGTTAATTGAGCAAAGAGATGCATAAATATGTAAGTAAGACAATAAATAGTAATTTCCTGTAAGTTATAACTGTGAAATTAATGCCCTTAGTTGGTTTCTGGATAGCTGCAAACCTCTTAATCAGAGTGCTATTCAGAGCCAGTCTATACAATACTTTTAAGGCTATTTACAAATACTGTCATAAATGTATTTACAGTTATTGCCACAACCAAGGCAGTTTGTCACTGCCTTATTGTTCTTAATGAAACCTAATGTTGTGAAATGATTTTGCCTTTTATCATCTTTCCTCACCACAGTCTTTCAGAAATACTTATCAGTTAAGTGTGTTTCTCTGCTCTGCCCAGGACGAAAAGCGAGCATGTCAAAAAGTCCTAACAGTAACACCATCCTTGTGTTGAAGTGCACAAATAGATATGACAGCAAATATTACAGGACATTACATACAGCGAGACAAAACTTGGTATATAATGACAGAAAGCAGACTCTAGTGGTTGGTTTTTAGGGCTACACAGAACAGAGTGAATTATGAAATCTGTGCGTGTACAGAAAGTGCGATTGAAGGGCATACTGACGAAGAAACTCCCCAAGGTGCACGCAAAGCATTTGTCACATCGGAGCTGTGAAGAGCACACATGTACCATATTCTAATCACCGGAGAGCGGTCTGAAATTTACAAATCTCAGCGACTGCGTGTGCCATTACCAAAAGATGTAGTAGAGAAGACTTTCTTTTTTACATTAAGTAATACCTGAACTTTTTCTAGTCAGCGAAAGAGTGACACATATCCATATCATCAATTCATATTACGATGGAAAATGTGCTCAATTTGAGCTGCAGTCGGCACACCCAGAAGTTATTATGCTTTATACTCGCAGCTAAATCTATTAAATCCAGTCGGTTTAACAGGCTTTGAAACAAACAACCAACCAAAAAGTGTTTGCACTACGCATGACAAAAAACAGCTGGAGACTTTCACATTGTTTTCCCCACAAAAACAATGAAATTAAGACAGTTTCCTTACAATGTCTTTTTAGGCTTAGTCAAGCCTTGACATCATAATTAAAAAGTCCTCTCTTCTTTTTCACAAACGGATGACAAGTGGAGATGGCTAGTGAGGTACAGTAACCAGACTTCCTGCACACTTATCCTCTTGCACAAAATGCTACATTTCTTTTGTGAGGGTATAAAAAAAGTAAAGTTGTGCTACAAGAAAAGTAGCTCTAAACAACTGCAAAGAAGCCGCCGCATCCTTTAAGTCTCAACCTGCAGCAAAAAGCAAAGTTGATAGTTATCTTCCATACTGCTTTCACTGCAACTCTTTTAGAGATGGAGGTGGGTGGTTGGTGATCAGTGAGGTTTTGGCTAAACACTCTTGAGTATTCCTCCATCACTGTGAACTCCTATGAGGGTCAAGGCAAAAGCAGTGCCGTCATATTTCTAGCAGACACTTCACAGAAACCAGGCCCCTCTTCTTCCCGCTGCTCAGCCGGAGAAAACCGTCAATCTCCTCATTTTTCCCGATACAGATCTGCAGAGGGATTGTCAGAGAGTGAGGAAAGGCGGGAAGAGAGGACAACGAAGCAGGTGGAGGGGCAAGTGACAGAGAAATGTGAGTTTCTGGACTGAGAAAAAGAGAAAAAAAAGTCATAACGTGCAGTCCTCTGCAATCTCAGCAGTTTTCTGCATTCATTTGCATAGATTAAAAGTGTGAGAAAAACTGTGTGTTTAATGGTCTCACCTGGGACTCTTTCACAGTCATCTGGCCTTTGTCTCGGTTGCCGTGGAAACCAGCGGTGACCTTCCACACCCGCTCACCAGGGCGGATTCGCTGCACGAAATTGGCTGGGAAAAATCCCACCTTGTTTCTGCTTTTCCCCTGGTAAACACACCCAAACAAGGACACGCACATATACAAACATTTAGCCTGTTAGTATAAGCAGATATTTCTGTCTTTTTCTGAGGTGGACAGAATGGAGGGAAAAAAGAAAGAGCTCTTCAGTCATTATAACATAAGAGTAGATTCTGCTGATCAGAAAAATAGAAGAAAATGGATGGATGAGTTTAGGTAAATTACTTCAAATCAGATGCCTATGTTCCAACATGAGCAGGTTGCTCAGAGACAGCTTCCTTTGACAGTCCCTAAATCTGCATCACATTTGTACCACAATAAGAAAACTGAATTTGAATGAACCATCACAATTAGCAAGAAATCTGAAATAAAGAGATTTTTGAGTTTTTGTTCCCTAATTAGTAGCAGAGCCACTAGACCAAAAACCATTTTTGTATTTGTGAAGCACTAATCCCCTGCTATTCTCTTTAGAGACTCTGGCAAGCATGCTAAACCCAGGAGAGCTGGAGTCACACAACTCAAAATTTATCCATTTTGCTGGTTTGGCTCAGTCCTTGCTTAAACTAAATGCATATATAGAGGGAAGCAGCACATTTCTGCAGAGTTTAAGTATCTGTTTAGGAAGGTGGTCTGTATGTTTTTAATTACAGTAGAAATAACAGTAGCATTGTTTGTGCAGCATAGGTGAAATCTGTAGTCTGTCCTGCATAAATTTACACATTTTGAATCAAGTATTATACTGTTTTTAAATTAACATTCAATCTAACTAAACATTTAGTTACAATAAATATTATTTGATCCTCTTGGTGATGTTTTAATTTAATTGAGGTTTTTTAGTTAACTACAATTACCTGTAGAAAAATACTCTGCTACCACTGTGTTGAAAAAGACAATCTTTTACTTTTCACTGATGTTTTGTTTACCTGAAGACTTGTCTGTCCTTTTGTTGAAGGTTAAAATCTTCTGCTGTCTCATTAAATCAGACTGCAATCTGTCCTCTTCCTCTTCATGTTAACTAGCTCCGCTAACAATCACACCTGCCCTCCTTCAAGCTCATCCACCAGCTCGTTTAAGCCTTACTGTGACCGAACAGCTCAGCTTTGAGAGGAAGAAGTTCAAATGTTGAGCTGAAGGCTGTGTTTGTGCGCAGTTCTGTCAAATCTAGTGATAACATTTTGTTTACTAAAAGCACTGGCTCAGTAAAAAGTAAAAAAAATGTGATGCTTCTGAATGATTCAGTAGATAAACAGCACTTCAGTGCATTTAATTATAAAGGGTTTTTTTTTTATTTTTATAACCCACCTTCCACCAATCCTCGTTGGAATCATCTGTGACTTGAATTCTGTCACCAGGCCTGCAGGGAAAACAGCAGATCAAACAAAGTGAAGGAAATGAGCACCCTTTAAGGAGGATTTTTACTGTTTTCCAATCAATAGTGCTAAGTCTGAAATTCACTTGTATTTTCATCCTATTTTTAATAAAAAAAAATACTAAAGACAAACTGTTGTTGCTGTTAGATAAATACAGGGAAAACAGAGTGCTGCACATCCTGATTCAACACATGTCTGCCCCTATAGACAACAGGAAAAGCAAGAAACTATACTTTGCTGTGTGTGAACTCTAATCACAAAGGAGCCACTGTTGGGCTGCTGTCTTTACACAGGTGAAAACCATTTAGACCTTTTCAAACGTAAGTCACAATACTGAAAATGGCCGTCGGTATACAGGGGCTAAAAATCACGGATCATTTTCAAGCTGCTGTGTGTTAAGGGTTTAATTCAATCCTGCACAAATAAAGATATTTAGCTTAGCTGTTGCGCTCTTCTGGACAGAGATCTTGGATGTTGTTCCTGGAATCTGGTGGAGCCGTTCTCCCAGTTTGGGTTCACTGCCCTGAGTGTTCTGATTACCGTACGGACCACTGTTACCTTCCCCTTCCTCATCCTCTAGTTCTTCTCTGAGCCCTTGGTATTTCTCAAGCTTCTCATTTTCCTTCTTCTGGATGTTGCCATCACTTGCCAACATCACTTGGCAATGTCTATCACTACAGCTTAGCCATTAGCCATTCTCTACCACCCATGTGTGTGTGTGTGTGTGTGGCACTCTGTGTCAACCATTAGTGTCTTGATGTTTTTTTTAAATGTGCTATATAAAGAAAACTGACTTGCCTACTTTTTTGTTCCATCTTCTATTATGTATAACCCCGTAAATACACCAGTAGCCTGAAACGTGCTCCTTTCCTTTAGTCTGAAGGCAACTAAACTTGCTGGCTTCATGCTTAAATCTGTACTTTGGTCAGTTTTCCATTAAAAGTCAAAACAACAGACTAATATTTACGTATCACTTCTGACTTGTCACTTCATGCTCTCAACAGAATTACAAGATCATAAGCCTCTGATATCTTATCAACTCTGTCTCTATGGATGAATGGATTAGAATATTTGTCTGTCATGCATTTCTAGCTATTCCCAATCTAGAATCGATATCGGTTTCTATGAGTTTTTATGTGAGGGGGAGAAGGAACTCGTGTAGCACAGCACACCTATAAACATGTTTGCTGAAACCCCAAGACAAGTGGTGTTACATTTAACTAAAGTTAGAGTCAGAGTTTAGTAGAGTTAAACAAAGGTTTAAGTGATGAAGCCAACAATGTTACGTAAATTATGTCTGAAAGCACTCATAACATTAGTGAGCTTTCTGAGCGGACTGCTCTCCATGTGAAGAAATGCCTGATGCGCTGTCTTTTTGCACAGATTAGTGTTGCGTGTCATTCCACAATCAGCAGTTTTCTGCAACTACTAATAACCAAAGACTCCTTTTTTTTGCAATACACTCACTGCAGCTGTTTGTCCTTCCTGACCTCCCAGCACGTTCTCCCTTTCCAACCTGAACCCTGCAACCCCCTACAATCATCCTGCTGGGGAGGCAGATGGTGGGTGAATGTCAGTAAAATTTTGTCCAGATATACACTTTCTCCTCTCTCTAAACTCAACAATCTGACAATAAATGACACACAAGCAAACGCATACAGTAAACAAAGAAATGTTACTTACTGCAGCTCCAAGTCGTTCTTCTCCTGAGGCAGAAACTTATAGAGCGCCACGTAGGTGTGAATGGAGTGAACCTCTACTCGTTTTGGAGTCTAGCAAGACAAAAACCAGATGGAGGTTTCAAGATTGTTTTCTGTGTGTTACTCTTGAGGAAGTATGAAATTTAGTGAAAATTTAAGAAAATTTAAAAAGGGTTGACAGGGTGCAGGTGTACCATGAAAAATATGCTGAAATAAGAGAGGACTGCTGAGTACACACCTTCAGGCTGACTCTTTCTTCTGAATCTGCCTTCTCGCTTTCAGGAGGGGTGAGCACTGGAGAGACAGACACAGACAGAGGCAAAGGGAAAAGAAACCAAAGAAAGACAATACGCATGAGGCAAAGAAAGGTCACATCATAAAAAAGCAGAAAACTCAAGAAAGAGTGGCGGTGCGAGAGAAAGAAAGAAAAGATACAGAAAGAGGGAGAGCTCTTGTCACTCTGGTGCTAACACATTAAGCCAGAAGTGAAGGTCATTTACTGTAAAGTGGCAGCAGTACAAACACAGATGAGCTCTTCTCCTGGGACTAAAGTTAAAGAGGGAAATGTACAGAAGTAGACGCACACACCACTGCTACACTGTAGTATGTATGACGCTAATGTGGTCCTTTAACTCTTTGACTTTGGTTGCAATTGTCCTTTACCAGAAACATATCAGAATGTATTAAGAAGCCCAACATTCGTTCTTTAAGAAGTCAAATTATATAATGTATTGCTCCAAAAGGAGGTTCTCTGTACATTTACACATTTCAGCTGAGTATTGAGATGCTCTAAAGTTCCATCCATCCTGGAGCCTATCCCAGCTATCATAGGTGAGAGGCAGGGTACACCCTGTACAGGTCGCAAGCCTGTCAAAGGGCTAACACAGAGAGACAGACAACCATTCACACTCATGGGCAGTTTGGAATCACCAGTTAGCCTAACCCCATGTCTTTGGACTGTGTGAGGAAACCAGAGTACCTGGAGAAAACCCACACAAAGTCTCCACACAAAAGGACCCGGGCCAAGGCGGCCTCAAACACAGACCTTCTTGCTGTGAGGCAACAGAGCTACCCACTGCACCACGTGGTGCAAGGTCTTATAAAGAAATATTCTAGATTATCTAAACAATCCATCCACGATATGCTACAGTATCACTTTGAGGACCAGCATGCTGCGTATGCTGGTGCACTTTTTTTTCTCATTTGTTTAGAGTTAGTCTAAAACTTAAAACTGCCTTTTTTTTTTAATGAGGTTTATGCAAGGGGCTATTTCTTGGCTGGGCACAGTGATTTCCTGGAGTTTCGGCTGGTTACCTAACAACGATGACAAAACACTCCATAATATCTAAGATTGCCCTGCATAAGAGTTTTCCAAGTCTAAACACAGAAGGATACTGCTGCTGAAAAAGAAATATTTTAGGAAGGTCCAGGAAATGTGAGTAAACCAAAATTCAATTTTTACCTCTAAATCAAGAATATAACTCCTCAATTGAGCTTAACATGACAATAAAGCTTCATTCAGGAGTGAAACAAAATCTATTGGAGGTATTTCCTGTATTCAGATCAGTATCAGTTAGAAATTTAAAGGGTAATAATTTAACTTACTTCCTGGGATGTGTTCCTCTTCAGCTATAGGCTGGTTTTCTAGTTGATCTTGCAGTTTTTCTCCCTATGATAAAGACAGGATTGCAGACAGTCAACAATATTCATGCAGGAAATAATAACATCATTTTTTCTTGACGATGGAGGTTGTCAGCATATTTTATATGTATTATGTGTGTGTATGTGTATGTGTGTATGTGTGTGTGTGTGTGTGTGTGTGTGTGCCTGTATGTCTTTATACCTCGTGACAGGGTGATTCTGAGATACTACCAATGCTGGATTGACTCGTCTGAGCCAGTGACATCCCATAGCGCAGTGCCTCATACACAGGATCAAGAATGTTATTATCTGCCTCTACAGAGAAAAAGAAACAGAGCAAAATATGTGCAGTTTTATACATGATGCTATACTGACATACACATACACAACGCATATACAGTAGGCTCTCATTTATAAAGGACTAAAAGCCACAGACATTGTGATTAGTGATTCTCTGAGTCTAGTTATTTGCTGCTGAGATAAATCAGTCTGTGCTTCCATCACTCACCCTGCGCAGCTGGAGCCTCTCTAACCACACCCAGTGGATCAGTGGTGAGGAGAGGAGAGCTGAAGTTTCTCTTAAAAGCTCCTGTCTGACATATCAGGAGAGAGGCAGGAGAGAAGGAACGAGAAAGGAGAAATGTTATTTAAATTGAGCTTTGTGACATAGTATATTATCCTGCTGGAAGCAGCCATCAGATAATGGGCACACTGTGGTCATAAAAAGGTAAATGATGGACATGGTCAGCAACAGTACTCAGGTAGGCTGTGGGGTTTAAATGATGCTCAACTGGTACTGAGGGGCCCAAAATGTGCACTGAAAATATCATGCACTTTCACCATTACATTACAATCACCATTCAAGTGGTAAAGCGCGTCGTCCACCTATTGAAAGGTCAGTGGATCTATCCCCAGCTTCTATAGTCCATGTGTCAAAGTAACATTGGGCAAGATATTGAACTCCTAGTTGCCCCCAAGACATCCAGTGGAGCATGAATGTGCATTTGTGAATATTGGAGAAGAGTGCCTAAAGCACTGGATGAATGTGTGTGTGTGTGACTGGATGAATGAGACTTGTAGTAGAAACTGCTTTGAGCGCTCAAATTGAGTAGGAAGGAGCTATATAAGTCCACCGCCACCAGCATGAACTGCCGAAGGCTGAAGGCAGAATGGCTCCATGCTTTCATGTTGTTTACGCTCGACAGACCAGGCAATGTTTTTCAATAGTCTCTTGTCCAATTTTGGTGAGGTCACGCAAATTGTAGCCTCAGTTTCCTGTTCTTAGCTGACAGGAGTGACACCTGCTGTGGTCTTTTCCTTCTGTGGCCCATTTGCTTCAAGGTTCAACATGTGCATTCAGAGATGCTCTTCTACATACATATCCTAGGTTGCAATTTTAAAATTCATTTATTTTTAAGGGAAAATGTCAGCAAAGCCTATTTTCATGATGTCTAAAATCTTTAGGCTTTCTGTCATAGTGCAACACTTTCTCAGCAGGAGATATGCATATATCTCCTGCTGACTCAAAGCACTGGCTGTGGCAATTTTTGACAAAAATAGATAATGGTCTGTAATTAAAGAGCAACAACGGCTGCAGTAAGAGCTTGGGGGGGGGGGGGGTGTTGGCCACCTAACTGTGATTTATCCATCCATACAAGACAAGTCAGCAATGACAGTAGCACTGACAATAAAAAACATCTTGTGCAACTGAGTTGCCACCGGCTTTAACACAACTTTAATTTATTCAGTTCAGTTATAAAGGTTAGCAGTGATTTGACTATGACAGGAGTACATTACATTGCCTTTCTATGTAATTATGTGCAAAAAAATAGAAAGACAAAACATTATCTAATATGACCATTTAAAAAAAAACTAAACCATATGTGCACATTCCCAACCATCTCAGCAAAACATTCTGAGGTTTGTAACATAAAATATTACGACATTAGACTGCAGAGGTGAACCTTATAATGTGGCCAAAAGGAGTATGAGACAATTTGTGAATGGAAGGACATTTATCAAAGGCACATACTAACGCCAGTGCAGTGGCTTGAACACCCTTCCTGTTGGCAATAAATGTAAGTTATTTTATTATCTGAGACGTTCACTTTATGGACTGTAGAAGGAAGGAAAGTATTCCTGATGAATGAGCAGGCAGTGGTTCAGTATTGATTGCCCTGAATAACCACTGACAGCCAACGTGAACCGCACTGTAACAAGCCAACTTTTAATAACCTGATGTTTCCAAGCGTATTACCACAACACTAACCATTAGTTGATTTGCTGGTGAAATGTCCCTAATCACCGCTGTTTACACGGTGAATTATTACAAACATTTTAATAACTGCCTTCAAGAACATTTAATCATGTGCTCTGTGTATTAATGCACCACAAAGGTTTGTTAGTGTGAATCTGCAGATCAACCAGTACAGATCTGATGCTGTACTTCTTTGATATGTGATTGTGTTTCTTTATTTAGTACAAGAAATATGTTTAGCTACAGGATGAAAGGGCTGCAAATAGAAATGGTTTACAAAGAATTTCACCTTTATTTAAGCTCTGTGATCACTTTTCCTGTTTTCTTGTCTTTTTTGTGATATAATTATGTAAGCAAAATAATCTCATCAGGAAAATGTCTTTATTCTTTGAATTACTTTGCGCACAGCTGAGCTTCTCAAAAACAGCACTTTTGTACTGTTTTTAGATGCAATCTTAGTAAAAAAAAACAAAAACTTCTTCTTATATCTTTTTATATGAACAAACATTCCAGAAAGATCAGAAATCAATGATAAATTTACTGATTTACCCATTAAGTGCCAATATCACTGTTAATGATTTAAAGCAGGACATACAGCCAAAAAAATCCTTAAAGAATATATATTGATATGGCAGCTGTCATGTAATATATTTGAGGGTAGATCATCTAGAAAGTACAGAAGTCATTCAAAAGTGAAATACTGCTTTAAGGTACAGAGGGAGACGATGGCTGCTTTCTGGCCATCATGTTCCCAAAAAAGAACTGTCACCTCTAGACTGCATGAAACTGAAGAGTAAAGGGGCGATATCAAAGCTGCACATTCATGCAAATATCTAAACACATACTGTACCGTATCAAACCTGTTGGCCACTTATGAAAGTACTGCAGTTTATTTATTTGGATTATTACAGACTGGCTGTCTGTGATGTCAGTCACAGAAAAAAAAAAGACAATTCAAACTAAATTTTTACTTCTGCTGTATCTTAACATTAAGGGCATTGAAGGCACTTAACTGGCAAAACAAAGTTGACTTTTATTATCAAAATGCAATCTATTTGTCAGTGTGCTTAGCACTTATTGCTGTCGATGTGTCTAAAAAACAAAACAGTGGTCATTTTTTCCCTTTCTGATCAGGTTAAAATATTGCAGGATGTACAGGAACAAAAAAGAAGCAGAATACAGCAGCTGCACACCTTCTCAGTGAGGTCACTTCGTCCACTACGCTCTGCTATTAGTCATACACTCATGCTGTGTTCAGCAAAAAATTGCATCCATACACGGTACCAGTCAAAAGTGTGGACACACTCACCCACCGTGAAGTCACCCATTGGTTTCAAACATCTTGTTTTTGCTGTCACCCTCTTGGTGTTTTAAATCTGAAACTGATGAGCAAGGGGCAGATAAGAGTCTGCGACTGCATGTTCCTGGGCTAATGATTTGTCATTAGCCCAGGTCTGTCCTAAACCCAGAAGCATCAGGAAAGGTCATTGGAGGTCAAGTCTTTTTCTATAAAGACTTCTATAGGACTGCAAGTCCCTTTTCAACCGTGTTTATCGGCCACGGTGGCTCTTTAAAAAATGCAGGTCTATGTCATTCTGCACTGGCTTCCCTTTTCAGACCAGGAAGCTACATCCATGTTTTTTACTATCTGTGATAGGATCTCAAAATGATGGAGAAAAATGCCCAACTTCTGCATTAAAAGGAATATATATTATTTTACTCCCAGAATTATATGATATGTAGTATTAAAGTGCATTTCATGTTAAGAATACTAGCTACAGGTGTTGCCCATCAATCCGAACTGATGACACTTTAATTCAAATATAAGAGTAAGGCGGAGCACAGGTCCTCAAACAAAATCTTTACATTTGTAACTTTTGTATTTTTTTAATCATTTTATCTGCTTATTATACACTCTAATAACTGATGTGCTGTTCAATGACATTTTTTAAGTGTATGCCATTAAGCTGCGTGTTATGTTTCTGTTAGCACACAGAAACAGAGCCAACTGTGGCCAAGAGTCATGGTAATGATGCCTTCTTTTTTCTTGAACATCCTTGTTTAAATCCCTTTATCAGAGAGTGCTTTACAGGAAACTGGACAAAACCCCCCCAAAACAAAACAAAATAAATGAGATGGTAAATGCTTCACTTTCACGGTTGCGATTACTGAGAGACAACTGGGTTCAACTACTCAGCTCATACGAGTGCTCATAATTAAAATAAACTGATGTGCTCAAAACATTATTTCAGTATTAAACAGCTTTCTTTCATATCAAACAGAGAGCAATATCTTTATTTTTCCAATCTTGGATCACTCAGTAGCTTAAATTTCTATGCACATCTCTTTATTTCAAAAAGCAGGCAGAGCATCATTCAGTAAGTACCTATTTTCACTAACACAAGGACAGTTTTTCATTTTTACCAAGCCTGTATTTATTAGCATTAATTATTATACTTTCTTTTAAATGAACACAGATTTTAGTTTGAGAAAATCTGAAATATCACAATATAATAGCAATGATGACAATAACTGGGAAGGATTACACTTTAAGAGCAGACAAAATGAAACACTTATTTAAGATCAAAACTGGACCCTGATTGCTGGACTGTATAAAGACTTCCTGCAGAAACAACAATCTTGTGCAATGCAGCAGGCCTAGTTCTAATAAATCTGTAATACGTGTTCAATTCAAATTAGCATTGATTAGTAAAACGCTGTCATGATTCCAAGCCAATTTAAAGCTGCTCGATTCTGGAGATATTTTAAAGTAATTGCTCATATATATCGGTGCACTCAGCAAATGGATTGAGAACAAGCCAAGGGAAGTGCAGTCATCAATATTTCTCTTGTACTTTCTAAGGTCTAAGCCACTTTTTCAGATTTTTCGGTTTGCCTGGTTTGCTTATGTAATAATGCTTGTTTAGCCTTCAAATGCAGACATTTTTTTTCATTACTCAAACCCAAGAGAACAAATTTCAAAAGCTGTTAACTGTTTTTTTTCCCCTCATGTGACCTGAATAAATGTTTATAAGACTTTATTTTTTTCATTCTGCTTTATGGTCATATGCCTATTATAACACTGATATGACATTACTGTAGAACACAAAAGTTAAACAAGTAATATTACTAAAGCATGCTGAGTGAAGCTTTCTTTATGGCATCAATTCTGATCTATTTCAAGTCAAAAAGGCAAACCAAATAAAACAGTACCTGTACATTTTAATGGAGATATCAATAGATTCAATTATTTTTGCCCCAGAACAGATAAATACATTGAAGAATGGGGTGCATCTCATGTTATTCCACACACAATGCATTTGAGATTAATGTTGTTACATGCATGTCTGGTAGGTTTTGTAGGAAGTCAGCAGCAAAGCCTCAACACAAAGCACCAAGAATATCCAACAGCCATCCAAAAAAAAGGGGGCGTGTAACAATGGCTAAACAAATGTAGAAAATTTTCAGTGATGAGTCTTTCTTTGTAGATTTATTACAAAATTTCCTTAAATGATAGTGAAGTTCAAGCCTGCGAAGAGTTATGATTGCACCAGACCGCTCATTCTTGGGGACTTAATCTTAATAATGTGTACAACAATGGAAACCTAGCTACACGCATGTGAGTTTTTACCACTTTAATTTTCCCCTCCCTCTGAATTTCAGATCAAATTAGGAATTTTACCTGAAAAACTCCAGCACATTTATTGGTATCTAATTGTAATTTACATTGCTAAGCACCTCACAAGCAATCTATTTGTACACAAAAGCTCTGGACGACATGCTTGAGTTGAGAGTCAGTGAACCCTTTAATATACGTCGATGTAGCCTCAAACTCCATTCAGTTTCAGTAAAATGCCTAATCCTTGCTTTGATAACTGCGCAGTGATCGAAAAGGACACTGCCGAAGGCTTGGCGCAAGGCTGCCGTGTCATATCCTCAAGGGATTGTACGCCTCAAACACACTGAATTTCACAGTGAATTAGCCAGACCAGCTGGTACAGCGAGATATTGATTTTCCAACTGAGTTGAGAAGGAAGGAAGGAAATGCAGAGCGAGGAAGAGGAGAGCACGTCATACGAGAAGAGCAGTACATGCGTGAGGAAGGACAAAAAGGCAGAGTGAAAAATTTTGGGACCTGGCCACGTACTGCATACTCTCAGTGTCATCCACAGCTTTTGCCTCCTGTTTCACACCTTTCTAGTCTCAGTCTACTGTGAAAAAAACATGATCAATAAACATTCCAATTATAACCCATACCTTTTTGTCTTTGCTGGTTTGAAAAAGGCTTTATCCTCTTTTAACAAGACGGGGGCTCTGAAGCTAAGCATATTACCAGGACAAAACACTATGCCAGCTGACTGAGAGACAATTACAGCATCCAGATGCTGTTTAAAGCTGCTGGCACGATCCATTCTGCGTTAGTCTCTATTCTACAGAGAACATTCACATTTTCAGTAAATGTTCTATGAAATAACACATAATATAAAAATGTAATTAAGTACCCTGACAAAAAATTTTGCCCATGATCATCTGAGGTGTTTGGAGATGATGGCAGCAGAGCAAAGCAACTAAGATACACTGAAATTAATAGTAAGACAACCAGCTTGTGAGTAAATATTTTATCCTCCAGGGGGGCATTTTTCCCTTCCACAAGATCATATAAATAATAATATATTTTTAAGTAGTGCTTCACCACTGAAAAAATAAAATGACAAATTCAAAAAGCAAAATGGAAAACTGTACTTGGCACAGATACAGTCAAGCCTAGTATGATATCAATCAAATTTATGACCGGTAATGCCAGATCTCTTTAAATCTGGAAATTTAAGACACTTCTAGTGAAACTTTATGTGATTATTTAATTAATGTAGATAGTGTAAGTGTTTAATGAAGGTGCAAAGAGCCAGATAGTCAGTTTAAGCTGATGTCTACTTACCTTGCCATTACAGGGCTGCTGGGAGAGCTCGGAGGAGCACCAGAGGTGGGTCGCCATTTTACAGGATTTACAACGTAGCCCCTGCTTGGAGTTTCCTGCATTGAAACCAAACAATACACTTCAACATGCAGCCATCTTGGTTAATTGGAGCCTCAGTTCTTAGTTTAAAATTTGAATTCTAATGGCAGCAAAAATGAGGTGTGCCAGATGTGCCTCATTGTGGGTCCCGTGTTGCAAGCATTAAATAAACCAATTCTCACACTCATAATACTTTGTGGTTTCCATGGCCTGTTACACCTTCAGAAAGGGCGTATGTGTACAAACTTGCAATGTTTAAAAACAGCCTACACTGGTGACCATCCAAAGACAAAGGAATACTAAAACACCAGTTTGGTGGATGTAACTGGAATAGCCTACTTTACACAAACAGCACTGCTGAGAAAGGTCAGCATGCCAGTAGAACTAAAAAGCAAAACAACTCCCAGCGGAGTCATGAACATAGGAAACAGGATCACAGAGCCTGCTGTTGGTAGATTTCATTGGGACCATTTTCTGCTGAGCAAATTGATGCCAACTGCAGTGAGTGAGTAATTATGAGAAACAAGCTTTAACCCATTAAAGGGGACCTGTTGTGCTCATTTCCTGCTCTGTGTTTTTATTTCTAGACAAGCAACTTTGCATCTTTTTATAGTTCAAAATGATCCCTATTTATCTTGGCACCCCTCAGCTCATGTTCTGCCCAAAACAAACCATTTAATAAGTCAGCTTTCTTCTGATTCCCATATAGCAAGGGTTTGGCTTCTAAGCTCAAAGCCAGAGCTTTGTGCTTGAGATGACCATCATACTATAATGATCATAGCATGTGAATATATGCATGTATGTTTGAATCTTTGTGTGTTCCCCATTTCCTCCAAGACGAGTGGCCGAACATTGATGAAATTATGCATAGACATTGCTTAGGGATCCGTGAGTGTCAACGTCTATATAGTGTATACAAATATTTTATACAAATCCTACAATCATGAATGGAATGCCAGAATAGGAGGGTGTGCCCCAATGTAATGCATCATAACATAACACTATAATGATCGTAGTGTATGTATGATCCCTGTCTCCCATACATAGCCCGGCGGGTTGCTAGTATTAAGAATATTCACTCTCTACTACGTACACATTGCAAATTGTATTGTTTAACATTCAAAAAGATCAACTTGTTGCTGTATTTCAGGTGACATTTGCCTTTTGTGTTTGTGATGTTTATTTCCATCAATGGACAGATACAAGCAACAAAAAAGCCAACCCAGTTGCTACACCTTGAGACAACAAGGTTGCATTGTCTTCTGTGAATGCAGCTGACCTACCTTGGATGGTGTGTTTGCATCGCTGGCAGCTGGTAGGCCTACGGAAGACATGCTCCTGGAAACAGTGGGTCTTGACCAGCTGCACCGGCTGGGCCTGAGACTTTGGCTGGGTTTTGGAGATCCCAGAAAGTGAAGGACTGATGGATGGGGAGCGTGATGACAACGAAGGGTTAGGGCTTATAGATGGGGATAGTGAGGGAGAGTGCTCATAGGTCAGTGGGGACTCAGAGAAGGGGGGAGGAGATCCCAGTGGTGGTGGTGGTGGTGGTGGTGCTGTGGCAGTTAGACACGAAAGTGGCCGCGATTCACCGTTGCTTCGCTGGAAAAAGTTGTCCACACTCTTGCTGCGTATGACTGATTTGAAGGAGAGGGAGCGCTTCAGCCGCTGCAGCTGGAACAGAAAATGTAGATATTTAATCCCGAGATAATTACATTCAGCCCCTGGAATAATTTAATATGGCTATGATTAACCATTTTACCGCTCCCACCACTTATACTACAAATCCCACTGTGCACTGCAACAGCTCCCGCACAGGTCGAGACCTGTGCACTAACCCGTTTTGCCATGTTGCCAATGATACATTGATCAGTGGTCACCTGATAAAAACATCAGTCAGCACTTTTTACAGTGGCATTTAAGCTAGGCTTAAAAAGCTGTGAAAACAAACTTTGGACTTTGAAAACAGGTGGGAGGCAAAGAACATGTTCGTTGACATCGGAAGTAAACCCGTGTGTCTCTTTTCCCCACCTGCAATGTGCAGGGGACAGAGTGAAATTGTGGGACGGATGCGGGAGAAGATGCAGAGGGAGACCTGCACAGGTGAGCTGACAGTGCATAACTGCATCACACAACAACTCCTGAAGACAGAATGTGTCATAAGCACCCTAACAAAGATTGAACTTTTATAAAATTTTAATCAGTTTGAAATGTTACCACTTTCCATGATGTTATTTTTGAAGAAAAATATTACATATATATATATATATATATATATATATATATATATATATATATATATATATATATATATAATATTATATATATATATATATATATATAAATTTTTTATATAGTATATAAATTCATTTTTT
>VUQK01010359.1:0-13768 GCA_015106715.1 Bujurquina vittata | reverse complement strand
GGATCTTATCCCAACGTAGCATTCCTCTTACACATAACAAAATGAAAAAACACTCCTTGGGGGAAAGAAACACAAAATTAATTATTAGTAGAAGTTATAGTGTGACCTGTAGAGAGGCACTGATCTGGAATGGACTATAAAAATGCTAACATCTGTCTCTGTCTTTAAAAAGATTTGAACACAACAGCTGCTACTAAAATATCTTCAATCCTAAACCCTGTATGGGTGACATTTTTCAAAATCTGGAATAGCTTTACATGAAGTATATACTCTAATTAATCTCCGTCCATCCATCCATTCATTCACTTCCGCTTATCCTGTTCAGGGTCGCAAGGGGGCTATACTATTATTTTTGTGTGCCACTATCTAGCTGTATTGGATTAGTGTTACTATAATTTAGGATCCTTAGAGTAGTACAACCATGTTGGAAATCATGTTATCTGATGTTTGGGCCCCTGTTTATAAGCTCTGGGTAGCTTTTAAGAGGATCCATTTTACAAATGACTAATTTATTTGCGATCATATGTGAAAACAGTATTTTAATTGATTTGTGAATCAAAAGAATAGGTCCAAGAGACCACAGTAAGAGAGGAGTGGACTAAGACACACTACTGTTGATATAAATATTAAAGTGAACTCAAATAAACTTTATTACAGATTGTGATCCTGGAAAACCAGCTGAAGAAGCTGGTAGGTGACATTTTCAAGAATTTTAGAAATGAATAAAACTTTGGACACTGGCTTGTAGTTAGTTAAATCAGCTATATCCAGGAGAACGAGGTCTTTTTTTTTCTTTTTGAAGGCGAAGGATGAGGATGTCAGTACTGAAATGCAGCCAGATAACAGAGAGACGATGCGGGGGAAATGACTGGCAGACATCTTTATTTATACAGTATATGCAGCTGATTGTTTCAGCAGCATACACTAACTAGAGTCATATTTTATATATATTTTTTATAGTGGATGGAATTTAATCGGACATTTTCTTAAGCAAAAGTGCCAAAAGAAGTTTACATTTAATGTTTTTTCTTCTTCCTGTATTGCAGTAAATATATTTATATTGCAGAATGCTGGTTTAATAAAAACAAATTAAAAAGAACTACAATACTTTCTGACATTTTGACCAAAATATTTAATCAGCAAAATAACAACAGAAAAATAATGTAGACAACCATTAGCTGAAGCACTATTCATTTCTGTGTGGATATCCAAAGGAGATAGAGGTCAATGAAATGTGAAATTAACATTATGCAAACAGCAGATAGATGATGCAGCCACACAGCCACACACACACACACACACACACACACACACAAAAAGGGAAATGAACAGAAGTGCAGAGTATGAACTCCTACGAGGATGGTGGGCTGTTTGGGAGGTCTGTTTGGTGCAGTTGGAGCAATAAGCCAGAAGTCTCCTGAGATGCAACAGGTTGTGGATTATTAAATTAACTATTTCCCTTGAATGTTTTCTTCCTACACACTCACACATTATAAATATACAAACATGGAATCATATTTTGTGCTCTGATTGATCTCTAAATCTCTCTCAATTTTAGCCTACAACAGCTGTGAAATTCAACACAATCTGAACCCGAAATTGAGGATGTAATGCAATTCATCAGCTCCCTGTTTAATCACCGTGACACTACAGCAATGTCACATTTTCATTTTCTGAAACATTCATGGGTTGAAAATGATGGCTTATCGCAATCAACAATGGGAACTACAGTAACACCGCACAATAGAGGGGATCTTTTTCTCGTATGTATCTTGTCCTCTGTGTTATGCTACCAAAGGAAAAGCTGGCATATCAAATGGACGTGAGCATAATACCTGTATTTATTACCCTGAAGCCCTGAATAATGATTCCAAATTGCACTAAGCCTTGAAGGAACTCAAGCAGATAATTATTACCCTTCATGCGTGCTCTGTGACAACTCTTCTCAAGTACAGCGCATAAGACAAGGTTGTTCCCTGAGAACATGACAGGTTGATATCCACTGTGGTGACGCCATCTTCCTTCCATTGTTTTACAAATGGATTCATAACTGGCCAATATCCCTCGCCTGACAGTGAAGAGCAGTCTATTGCTCACAGTGGACCAGTGTGGAGCATGAATAATCCAGATCCATGAAAATACATGGTCTGCATTCAGAGCGATGATAATCTAATCAATCTATCATCCATCCATAAAGTATGCAATGCAGGATTTCTGAATGGATTTTATCACAAACAGCCACAGATGTTGAATTCTGCATCGGCATTAAAGACTTGCTCGAACCTGCCGAGCTCAGATGAAAGCAGGAGTTTGAGGAGCCAAAAGGTGTCTGCTGTCTTAATTAACCGCTTCAGCATACTGCAAAAGGCCTGAGTGGTCGCATTAACACATAGCACCAAATGGCCTTATTGACTGATATCCGAGGCAAAGATTTATATTTAGAATAAGCAATTAGCCATCCTATTCATCTGCTGTTAAAGGACTTAATGGATAGAATTCACTGCGTGGTTGGAATTTTTTTTTTTATCAAAGTCTACTAAAATGTTTCATTGCCACATCTGATGACACTACTTTTCAGGAGGGTGGGGCGGCTGTGGCTCAGGTGGTAGAGTGGGTCATCTACCTATCGGAAGGTCAGTGAATCGATCCCGACTCCTCCAGTCCATGTGCCGAAGCAGCCTTGTGAATGGACTGAACCCCCAGATGCCTCTGATGCATCCATCGGAGTGTGAGTGTGTATATGTGAATGTTAAAAAGTGCTTAGGCATAGAAAAAAGTGCTATATGAATGTGTGTGTGTGACCGGGTGAATGAGCTGTAAGAAAGGACCTTGAGTGCTCAAACGAGTTGAAAGACACCACATAAGTACCAGCACATTTACTAATGAATTACATACAGTAGACCTTACAATGTAATAAAGTTCACTCTTTTTCTTTCAGCATTGCACTACATTCATTTAGCACCTTTGTCCAAAGTAAATTTCAAAAAACTCTGAAATGATACACAGAAATGAGAGCTACATGTTGTCAAAAACTGCAAACAACCTTCCAGCAAAGAGTTAAAGCATCTTTGTTCTTCTGCAAAAAAACAAAACAAAAAAACTATTATTATATTATTTTTTATAAATATATTATTATATCTGCCGCAACTGTTGATGATGTCAAATGACTATGGTTGTGTGTTAAGTATTAACAATAACATATCGATGTGTTTATCACACTTACTTTAAACTGCATTACAGTGTACAATGCTGTGTATTGTGCTGCAGAATACAGAAAAACATCAGTTTAACCTTGCAGGAAGTATTTTCTGCTGTTCTGGTTTTGTACATTGATGGGTCTGTATACCTTAGTCATAAATACAGAACTTTCCTTCTTCATTTTTTATCATTATTGTGACACATGGCAGTGGTCTGTAAGGGTTTTGCTGTCCATAGAGCACTTATTTCAATACCAGGTTTTTCCACTACTCTCTGCTGTCCTGTTTACTTCAACAAAATAACAAGAAGTGTAGTGGGTGCAGCAGCCATATGAGTAATAACTGAACGTCTGCATCAGCTGTATTCTATACTGCAAGCTATTTCATTTTACATATGTCTCATTAAGTGTGGCATTGTTAGCAGAATTCCTGTTTCTGAACAGGCAAATTGACTTTCATACACAACAGAGCAAGAAAACTGTTTATATCTTTTCATTGAAATGTAATAAAGATGTTGGCCCGCTCTTTTTCACGTTCATTGACATGCACAGCAGCAGACCCTGAGAAATCTCCTGTTGAGCTCCCTATACAAGATATCTCCGCCAGTGTTTTCACACTTATTTCCAAACCATGGAAGCCCAAATGTGCGTCTGATGTACAATACCAACACAACCTGGCACCAGTCCACGCCTTTGGATTATTACTGAGGAGGTCTGGTATGTGCTGCGTGGCTGTGTGAGACTTAACAGTTCAGTGATGTCACTGGGGAAGTATATCCTCTTTAGTATGTTTTGCCTTTTTGCTTTGGCAGTCTCCTCTGCTGCGTGACACCGAGTCCTTGTGCAGAATAAAAAGTGGCAATAAAAGCAGTTTTTACAGACCGAAAGGTATGCAAACATATTATGTGCAGCTACAGGAGACCAAAATTATCTTGCCAATGATGCCCGTGAAGGACCCTTCAGGACTAGATGGATAAGCCTGTTAGGAACACTCTCTAAAAGGTAATAAGTGAGGAAGACTAGGTAATAAATTGCTTTTTTGCTTGTGTTCAGTCTCAGGGGATATTTTCTCAATGAATTAATATTGAAGCAGGGACTCGGGCCAGAGTTTATACCCATAAAAATTGGCAAATTATGGCCATGGTGACAAGCCACTCCATCAGCAGGGATGTTAATAATGTACAATATGCTGCTGCTAGTTTAAAGTAAATGATTATTACACCAAGGAAATGTGTGAGCTAAAGTAAAAACCCTCCACATCTCGTCAGACCATAAGGTGTCAAACAGATATTAGCCACGGCGACTGAGAAAAGAAAAATCTCCTAAATATCAACATTATATGCGCTGGCAAATGTTGAAATCTACCACTCTGCATTATTCCCTGTGCCCTCTTTCATTCTGTCTCACACACAGACACCCTTTTAGCCTCACAGAAACCTTTGATATCCAAATTGCTTCCTTTGAAATACTTTTGAACAGCAGAAAACTGAATTGAAAGACCACAGGAGGTGGGCAAAAAAAGGGCTACACTTCAAATGTCAAAATCTATTATCAAGCAGGTGGAATGGCAGTTAGCCTGACAGGGCCTTCTGAAATGCATGCACACTGTTTCAGTAACAATTACCTCCAATAAGCTTCAAAGTTTTTCATTTATTTGAAAAACGTTGAACATGGGAGAGGATTCGGCTTTGGCGCTCAGCCTGAACGACAGAGATACATGAGGAAAAATAAAGTACTTGGCAACAGTCTCTGTTGGAGATGTAGGAAATTTGGCAGTAGCACTTTGTTTGTGTAACTCTCACCATTTGGACGCACTTCAGTCCAGTTCTTTTTCTTTCTTGAGCTACAGAAATCCGTCTCAATATGACAAAAATAAGAGATGGAAAATGTTCTCCCGCCCTCTTTACACGGTTAAAGCCCCCCTAACAAACGACATAGCCAAGGAACAAATAAGTATTCTGACTGATGGAATTACTGTGGATCAAAGGGGTAGACCTGTTACAACTGGGTTTTATTATTTATTCCGCATGGCTGTTTAAAACAAAGGAGAAACCCCCATCCATCACGCCAAACTCAGATTCACCTATACGCAGATGGACATGTGCATTCTTTGGGGGTCTGGCACGTCTTCACACACTTGGTGGGATTCGTGTTTGAACATGATCACCGGGCAATGTGCTGTCACATCACTTTATAATCAGCCTGACGTCTGCAAACGTAAACAGTGCTTCTGCTACAAAAGCGTGCATGCTCTGGCTTCAATTTTAAATGAACGTAAAAGTTGTGATCATGGAATTGAGGAAAATAAAAGATCAAATAAATGAACACTTTCACGGGAGCAGCGAGTTTTCAATTTTGGAGATCTTAAAATAACCCCTCAGCTCCCGCAAAGTGTTTTTAACCGAAGGCTGATAATCTAACAGGTTCTTGATCAAAATCAGCTTTATTCCATTAAAGCGGTCGCTTGTGAGATTATGTGACCCTACCTGCCATCGAAGTCTGCACTTGCTCCAAAGCAGCAGCTGCACAACAACATTAACTTTATCCATAATTCCATGATGTCGAGAGTTACGCGCCCACGCTGCGTGCTATTCTCCGTAATCCAAAGGCACCGGGTGGGAAACTGGAGTAACGCAAAAACCCCCTCACACTTTCTTTGTTCCTGAAGGTGAACAGACAGAAAAGGTCTGTTGGCGTCCTTCAGACTGTTCATCTGCGATTTTCAGGAGGAGGGAGAAACCAGCCCGATGCCTGGAAGCAGGCTCCGGTGAGTGCGCGCCGATGTGTGTGGAGCGGGACGCACTGTGCCGCGAAGAGCGCGCACGGCCCCCTCCCTTCTTTCCTCTCCTCGTAAGTTTAGGCAGCGGGCTCTCACCCAACAGCACCCACTGCAGTCTGACCTTACCTCGCTGCTCCACAAAACCCAGCAGCTTTAACGGAGCCGGTGCGCAGCCAGTCCGGTGTGCGGCCTTAATGCGTCGTTGCCAAAAAAAAAAAAAAAGAGGCTCCACCGTTACACGCTTTGGAGATGCCTTCATGAACAGCCTGCTGAGACACGCAGGTGTATTGTCGACCACCCAAGTAGATGTTGCTCACGCAGCAAAGACAATTACCGGGGGCTCAAACTCGGGGAATAAAAAGATAGCAGCACAAAATAGAAAAGCAGTGGTCTGACAAAGTTTGAGGCGCACTCAACAAGTAGAAAGGCTTTATTTGTGTGTGCAGTTAGGGGGAGGGGGGTACCTGTATGTGCGTAAGAGACGCTTTTAATCAAAACACAATGATTACAACAACAAGCTGTTTTCACAAGAAACGCTCGCATGCGTAATTGCGGTCTTTGAAACCTTCCAGAAGAGCTTCTGCAGGATTCTGCTGCAGACGCGCTCACCTGTCTGATTGCAGCGCCTCACATTCAAAGTCTGCTGAACTGCGCTTCCTGTGATGAAGACGGCCTCATTTCCGGATGTGACAGCCTTCTGTCAGTAAACCAACTACCGAGTCAACAGAAAGAAAGCCCCGGTAGCCAAGCAGCCTCATCTTTTTGGAGCGCCGATGAATGACAGGAAGGTGCATGTGATTACTGCCGGCTTTTGATTCATGCCACTGTTCGCCTTGTAACCCCCCCACACCGACAGAGTAATGAATCTGTGGCGGCACTGAGGTTTGACATGGAGTGATCGGACAAAGGCCGCTGTCCCGGTTTGTGTATAATTAGACTATCAATCACATTATTGACTTGACTGGAAGAAGCGGATTCCTTGATTTATTGCATTTAAATATGAGCGATGGGTTATGCTGATCACGCAGGCCATGTCTCATTAGCAGCAAATTCATATGTTGTGCAAAACCAAAACAGCAGGTGGATTTTAAAGGGTCAGCTGAGGTTCAGTGACGGCTCGGTTTGTGTGGTTAGTCGCAACATTTTACCAGATGTGGTGATCGACCCAACTTAGAAGTCATTTACTTTACAGAGTTACAATCCTGTGCAAAAGTCTGGAGCCACCTCCTATTTCTTCATATTTTACTTCAAAGAGGTCAGAGCTTCTTATAATATTTCAGAGTGGTCCTGGGCAGCAGCCAGACCAGCTTTTCTGTCTGTCGCAGCTCTCATTTAGACATTTTTCAGTGGAGTCCTTGTACCTGACCATTTTCAGAGGAATGATTTTTTTTGTTTGGATTTTTTTATGCCAATTAACACTGACCTATGAATAATTCAAGCAAACAAAGAGAGAGATGGATTTGGCCTTTCAGTTGATCCAGCCACTGTTTGCTGAAGCCTCATCAGAAATGGTCTCAGTGGAAGGGTGGCTGCCTAAGGAAGGGAAAGAGGGAGAAAAGGCTGAGGTGTGCCAAATTAGACAAGAACTGGACTGAAAATCTGTGGCAACAGGTCTGATTGAGTGAGGAATCCAAATTTGGCATTTCTGGTTAAAAAAGACAGAGGCTCTGTCATGGTTTGGAGCTGCATTTCAGCCAGTGGTGTTGGAGATCTCATCAAACTTTATTGAATTATGAACGCAGAGAAGAACAGTCAGATTTTGCTCCACTATGCAATACCATCTGGAAAACACCTGATCGGCATTATTCAGCATGACGGTGACCCCAAACACCCCCAATGCAGCGAAAGCATACCTGGATGTTAAAAGACAGAATGGAACCACTATCAGTCATGGATTGGCCTCCCCAGAGCACAGACCTCATCATTGAAGTAGTGAACGATCATCTTGACAGAGAATGGAACTAAAGCAGCCAAAATCCAAAGAGGAGCTTTGAATGTCCTTCAAGAAGCCTGGAGAACTATTCCTGAAGACTACTTAAAGAAATGATGAGAAAGCTGCTTCAGAGAGTTCAGGCTGTGTTGAAGAATAAAGATCACACCAAATATTGACTTTCAAGCTTGTTAGCATTGTATAAACTCTGCTTTTGCGTTACATGCTGTATTTCCATGTATGTTTGCAGATGTTTCCCATTTTCCCAGCAACTTAAGACTTTTGCACAGATTTGGAGCTAAAAAGCAGTTGCTGATTTCAAGAGGAATATCAGCTCCATCTAATTGCAAATGTTAATTTCTCTATTGTCCAGTACCCTGTGCATGCTGAGGCTGTAGGCAAATTTCAAACATGCTCCGTACTGACTACAGATAATGTAACATTAAGATGTTGTAGCAGAAGGGGACAACTGAACAGCATTTTAACTATGATTAGTACAAACCACGCAAGGCACTTCACAGAAATCAACAGCCTTTAAAGTAAAGCTTTCCCCTGTTTTGTTTGTTGTTTCAAATCCCTGAAAAGAAAAAAATAAACTCTAAACATTAACATATTCTAGAAATTATATCAAAGTGAACGACTAATCTTAATTCACTGCAGCTGTCAAGCATATGTGGAAAAAAAGAACATCTATCTCTGTGATTTGGCTGAACTCACCCCTTAAACAAGCTCCTGGGGAAAGTGAGTCATTGTTGCATTGTAAACAGGCTGTGCCACTGCAGATACAAAGTAGAAAATAAATGCTGAACCTGAATGCAAGCATGGAAATTGTAGGTGACAATGTGACAAGTAGCATGGGAAGCATAAGAGAATAGATTACAGGATTATTAGGGTGTGCAAAATAACAGCAGCTGAGCCCTACAAGGCAACCAAAAAAAGAAAATACTACACATAATTAACTGCCAGCACTGTAGACACCAATAATTAAACTCAGTGTTGTTTATTAGAAAATTATGCAAGTCAAGTGAAACACATTTTGTTGTTGTCGTCGCCACAGGTTAAACATAAAAGAGAAAGTGTGATGTTATAGATAACAGAGCGCACAGCAAAGGCCCCTTGTACTTCTTTCACATGGGACTTTATACAAGTGTGTGCTGCAGTAACCCGAGATACTTAACAAGGTCTGAGGAAGAATTCACACCAACAGAGAGGGTGCCCAAATATGGAGCAGTGAAGTATCGTGGGCAACCAGCCACAAACACCGCAGCATAATGAAATGGAAAATTGTTGGCAAAAACACAAGAAATGAGCTGAATTTTTAATTAACTAATAAATTCAAGTTAGCAAAACAATGGCAGCCCCATCATTTCTTAGAAGACGGGTTTGTGTCACAGCAAACCATTCAGAACTGCATTTAAAAACCTGATCCAGTGGTTCAAACTCTGATCCTCCACTATGTATAAAACCATTTTTCTAATGCTCATTATTAATACCTAACATAAAGAAAACTCCCTGATTAAATAGCAATCATTTATGCAAACAACTTTTGTTTAGTCACAGGTTATTTCACATTCAAGGAACCCACAAAGAGCTGACTTTTTGTGTTGAGGTCAGTCCTCTAATTACACCAAATAAAAATGCATTTAAATATATGAACGACTCTGTAATGTATTCATAGAAAGGTTTCAGGAGGTGAATCATTAGAAAGGAGTCTCTGCATTTAGATGAAAATAGACTAGCGCGGCTCATCTGTTTTATCTAAACAAGGGATCCGCTCAGGTTACCATTCCGCTGTGTTTACATTAAATCAGCTGACTTCACCCGCTCTACTCTCTTTGTGATGCACATTTTAAGTAGCGCCACTACTTCCTTCTTTTGTATCTATATGAATTTCTGTAATGTGCACTTGTGCAGAGCCACAAGCATGAACAGGGAGTAGACTTCTGAAATAATTCCAATCCTTGGAAGGAGCTGTGTCTGTGGCCATTCACCTCGGGACAGATTGACTCTGCTGACTGAATTCAGATGAGCTCGACGCTGGAAAAGCCTGCATCTCTCTCACATCTATTCCTTCAGTGGGAGCGGGAAAACTGGCTCCTTGGCTACCTCCCCAGATTTCTGAAGCAGCTGCAATAGACTGTCAAAGGTGACAGCACTAGATTTTTCAGAGAAACACATGACTAGTTTCACCTGCAAGACTCCGAGCCTAAGGTGCCTCACTGTGTCTACAGTGGCCACGATTGGAAATACAGAGCGCGCTGTGTGATTTCCAGTTACGAGGCTCTGAACACCATGCGTCTAATCAAGCACGCTGACCTTTTCACCAGCTTCATAAAATATTCATTACTGCTGAAAGTATTCCAGAATGCATACCATACTCGCATTGCTTTTTTATGAGGAATAATCAGGTTCCTCTGTAGAACCGTGACAAATGCCATATATTACCTGATGTGACTCGAGTTTAAATCCAGTTTCCCTTCTTCTATATCCACCTGCCTGTCTCTCACAAAAACGCACAGAAGAGAGGTGAGTGAGATGAGAGCGAGGCAATCCCCCATTTTAAATGCACATGAGTTGTTAGCACTGAATTTCCCGTGTTAATCAGAAGTAGTTGACTGCTGTGTGCCATCCCAGAAGGCTGGATACAGACTATTTGCAAAAACAGCATGTGAACGTATGTCATATTTCATTCACAATATGGATGTGCAAGTCCCGCTGCTTCTGTGTACGTTCACAGCTTGATTACAGTTTAGGCAAAGACAAAAACATAACATTGCACTCAGGGAGAGGTTTGAGATCTTTTGCTGCAAGTAAGCGGGAGATGATCGGGCCTCTTTAAAGTGTGAAACTCTCAAGGGAAGAGCGAAAAAAACTTTTAGCCTGAACGAATCTTTAAAAGATGACCTTTGACAGTACAGAAATAATAAACATGTATATATTCTGAGGTTAAGACTAAGCCTGCAAAAAAAAAACATGTTGATGGTGGATTAAAAAAAACATTTACAATACAGCAAATAGCCAGCGAAGCTGGATATTTCATCAAAGCCTGACAATGCTGAAGACTGCTGTACACCAGAGCATGGAGTGCTAATTATGCACTGGCGCTTCCAGCTGGCTCGTAGTGACTTCAAGTCCACTCTTCTGCAGCGGCCTTCCCACCAGCATATTGTTCTTCGGTGAGCAGCTTTCAGGCTCCATGGTCATTACTTGAACCGAATACCCACGAGTCTCTGCTGCCCATGACCGATCCAAGTCTACCAAGCCCATACACTGTTTACCTACAGTAGTAAAAAAGAAAGAAAAAAAAGATCTAATCTTATTATTGTTTTATTCCTTGAAAACTTGTTTTTAATTAAAGTGACCGATATGTAAAAATCCATATTTTTTTATTATTGAACTCTACAAGAATAGCTTTGTATAATTCACAGTTCCAAAAAAAATTCTTATTCATCTTATACTAGACCATAGTGCAGCCCCCAGTTCATCCACTGACTGAAACATGTCATTTTACTCATCTCCCTTTGTCACACTAGAGTGAAAAGAAGTAAAAGGCAGCAAGAATGTAAGTTCATTGCACACTGTTGCAATAATTTTGGCAACTTCCCTCCAAGTGGCTGCCCCTCACGGAACAGAAAGGTTGGGGCTGAGGGGAGAGAGACAGGGCAAAAATCGTGTTGTGGAAGAGAGCCAGAGATTAATAATAACAACTAATGATTAAATGCAGAGTGGTGAATAAAAATAGGTGAATGAAAAGAAACACTCTGAATCATGGGAACCCCCCAGCAGCCGAGGCGCACTTCAGCGTAACTAAGGGATGGTTCAGGTTAACTAAAAGCTTGATCACAAAGGAAAGTTTTAAACCTAATCTTAAAAGTAGAGAGGGTGTCTGTCTCCTGAATCCAAACTGGGAGCTGGTTCCACAGAAGGGGCCTGAAAGCTGAAGGCTCCCATTCTACTCTTAAGTATCCTAGGAACCACAAGTAAGCCAGCAGTCTGAAATGAAGTGCTCTATTGGGGTGATACGGTACTATGAGGTCTTTAAGATAAGATGGGACCTGATTATTCAAGACCTTGTATGTGAGGAGAAGATTTTAAAATTCTAGTCTAGATTTAACAGGAAGCCAATAAAGAGAAACAAATATGGGATAAACATTCTCTCTTTCTAGTCCCTGTCAGTACTGGTTTGAAGGAAGTAACTACTGTAGTTAACTCAGAAAGATCAATCAGAGAGAAAGTGTTTAAACAAATACCAGCAGTACTGAAAGTAGCTGTACACAAAGATACGTCAGTTAGATATTTATAAATATTTTTTTCCTCTAATGGTTAAAATTGTATTGTTATGAAATTCATGAAGTCACTACTAAAGTTAAAGGAATACTCGGCTCAACAGAGCTCTGCCTCTGTCAGCCTGGCTACAGTGCTGAAAAGAAACCTCAGGCTGTTCTTATTTTCTTCAATCAGGGATGAGTAGTAAGATGTCCTAGCTTTACTGAGGGTTTTTTATAGAGCAACAAACTTTTTCCAAGCTAAACGAGCATCCTCTAAATCAGTGAGATGCCATTTCCCCTCCAGCTTACAGATCATCTGCTTTAAGCTGCGTATTTGTGTGTTATACAACAGAGTCAAGCACTTCTGATTTCTTTCTTTCTTTTTCAGAGTAGCCACAGTATCCAGAGTTGTAGAAAAATTAGGGTGTATACAATTATTTTATCTGAGGTGAGCACTAAATCAGATAAAAAGTCTGAGAAGTCAGACAGAAACTCTGAGTAAGAGCCAAGTGGGCGATAGATAACAAATAAAACAGGTTTTTGAATTTTCCAATTAGGATTGACAAGGCTAAGAGTCAGGCTTTTAAATGAATTAAAACTCTGTCTGGGTCGATGGTTAATTAATAAGCTGGAGTGGAAGATTGTTGCTACTCCTCCTCAACCTGTGCTTCAAGCATTTTGACACTTAGTGCGATTCATTTAAACTAACATTTTCGTCCTGCTGTAATCAGGTTTCTGTAAGGCAGAATTAATCAATAAGTTGATCAATTATTAAATAATTTACTAAAAGGGAATTAGAAGAGAGAGACACCTAATGTTTAATAATCCACACAAAGTGAAGATAGTGAAAAAGCCTGCTTATAAAAGTTGATGCATTGGTGGTGGCATGAATCATTTCACTGCTCACACCACAGACTGTAGCTGGACTCTAAACAGATTTTTATGCTTCATTTGTGTTATTAAAATTGTGTAATTAATTACTTAGCTACTTAGGTTTAGGCAATAAAACTACTGGTGTATAAAAAGATGATGGACTGACTCGTTTAGTCTCACAGAAAAGTGTCTTTGTCCTTTGAGGAAACATTTGCTTAAAGGTATCTGATTCCTCCAGGATCAAATACCTCCATCTATAGAGCAGGAGGGGGTCACTGCATGATCTGATGAGCTTAAGAATCAGTGTTGTAGTACTCGAGACCGGTCTTGGTCTCAAGACCGGTCTCGAGACCGCTTTTTGATGGTCTTGGTCTTGTCATGGACTCGACCTCATTTGGTCTCGGTCTCGGACGTTGCGGACTCGGGATTTTATTTCAAGACCGGTCGAGACCGCAACTGTGGAAACATCACTAAATTGCCAGAATAATGTCCAGTTTATTTGTTACATCCTTGTTTTTATTGGATACAAAACCTACCGATTAAATCCAAGCAAGATTGCGCTCCTCTGCGTCTCACGGGAGCGCACCGCGGACTCCGCTGCGGTTATTATTGCTGCTCACGCCTGCATCGTTTCACCGCAATTTGCAATCTGCAATCTGCCACAGAGCACGGGCAGTTTCATTCACAATGTGCACGTTTGATCTCACTACGGTGGTGAATGC
>VUQK01010358.1:17790-41965 GCA_015106715.1 Bujurquina vittata | reverse complement strand
GGGGCCCAAGGGTGGAAGGGGGCCCGGGGTTTTGTTTTGCCTTTCCCCCCCCCCCCCCAAAAAAAAAACAAAAAAACAACCACTTTGACATTTTTATTTGCTGTTTGGTTGAAACTGAGCCCTCACGGGCCATCTGTATTGTAATGGGTCAGCAGTCGGGTCAGTGCACAGAAGAGAGCCTTAAATAAATGTATTTTATGTTTCTGTTATTCTGACATGTTCAGCCATCCCGTCTCATCCACAGTGGTGATGGCCCCGATGTCTGGGTGATTGTTCTATTTGCGTGGGTGTGGCAGTGGTGGTGGTGTTATTTAGCTACATTGCTTTGAGGGCTGTCTCATGTACATTTATAGATGAATGCATTCATCGGCACATGAGAAAATATTGCATAACCTGTCTGTTTAGAGAACACCGCCTAACACCATCTAATATGATTTGCAGCTTTGAAGAAATCTACAAATTCCAAAGACAGATTCTCCGAGTCAAAGACAGAGATGAATTCCCCATGATCCTTGTAGGAAACAAAGCAGATCTGGAACTACAGAGACAAGTAAGTCCAACAGATTGCACTGACAGGCGCACATATACCCGGTTTGATCATCTGAACAGATAATACCAACCCGCCTGGAGAATTTGCATTTGCATACTTGAAAGTGGGAGCGTTGCAGCTGCAGCTTAGCTGCTGAGATACAACAGGATGTGAGCGAAAGAATAAAAGAGAGGCTGCAAAAAGCGTGGTGTCGCGAGGGGAGGATGGATGGAAACAGGAGTGTGATGAAATGATGAATTTTCAGCTGCTGATGTGCAGTTAGTCCTGGCTCCCTTCAGTAAATCCACACCACCCCCTAATGGTGAAAAAGAATCTTGCAGGCACATTTAGCTAATTGATATAAATAGGTAGAATCCACTGGTACAGTTTTGTAGTATAACGAGCCTGCTGTAACATAACTATATGTTGATTTCTTCTTTTTTCTTTCCCTTTTTGTGATGTTTCCCATTTTCCTATGCCATTGTTGATTACAATGCCCAACATTAGGCATAATGATGTTAAATTGCTACATGTGCCGAAAGTGCACAGATGGCAGCTCGATATTGGAAGCTTTAACATAATTAGAAGTATGTGGTACTCTGAATAGATTTTTTTTTTACATCTTACTAACTTGTGTAGTGTTTTGCTGCTATATCGTTTGAGCTCTGGATGTATTTCTTTTTTTTATTATTCAGTCCCAGATTATATGCGCAGCTGTGGCGCAAGGAGGGTGATGGCAGATTTCAGCAGTGTCCCAGATGCATTCTACATAGTAATTACATTTATTCAGTTTTGTGTGGATGGGTAGTAATGAAAAGAAAGCGGCTCTGCACGGATTGGGGGGGGGGGTGATACTGTTTGTAAGGCTTTGGAGAATGCCTGATCAGAGGACCTTTTCTAAATGATTGGACAGATTTCAGAGAAAAAAGGGTCAAGTGATAGTGCACATGTGTTTCGGAACTGGAGGGCAACCAGGTCCATTCAATCTTATTAAGGATCACTTTCATTTCCGTATTTTGAACCTGTAGTGTTTGCAGTGCACGCTGAGTCATACTGTCTTTGATTTTTCTGTATTTCCTTTCCTCTCAGGATGATTGTTAACATGTGAGACATTCAACAACAGGGTCTGGTTGCAATTTATTCTCATACAAGTGGAAACTAGCTTCAGTAAAATGAGTCACAGGTTATGATCCTATTTAACTTTTCAGTTTTTAATTGTGGCTCCATAGATAACAGTAGACATCAAGCCAACAATCCAATGGGAATTTTACCACTGACCTGAGATCAGAATCCAAAAGGAGCCTCAGTTGAAGCAGCTGTTGTTCTTTGTTTAATATAGTCGGAGTTGCAAAAAGAACCATTAAATGTTGCACGCTATACACATACTCATACATTAAAGACAAGCACGTGCTAAACAGACACGTTTTACATTATTATGGCATTTGTAAGCACTGCATTGTTTTATCAGCGCATGGATTGCTTTGAGGGATTGTGGGAGCAGATCTGTCCTGGAAATCAGTTTACATTGAAGGTTCAATCCATCATTACTCTCCTTCCTTTTGCCTCAGGTAACCCAGGAAGAGGGCCAGCAGCTGGCCAGACAATTAAAGGTCACATACATGGAGGCTTCAGCCAAAATACGAATGAACGTAGACCAGGCTTTCCATGAGCTGGTTAGAGTAATCAGGTAGGTGTGTTGTAAAATAATGTTTTCATGTGTGGGTTTTCAAACACAGAACAGTCTTTTGTTTTGTATTTGTAAGGTGGATATATAGGTTAAAAATAATGTGTTTCTGAAATTGATCTGTGACAGCATAAAGCCATATCAGATGTGCCAGGAAGCCTTAGCATCAGCATATAAGCAAATGTACCTACTTTCTGCAATAGAACAGTCTTTCCTCCAATTAGTGGCAAGGAGTGCTAAAGCTAAGCAGGCAATCTCTGGCTATTTAAAAAAATCTTCAACGCATAAAACTTAAAGTAACTCAGACTTGATCTTCTCATACTGCAACAACAGGTTCTTCCCCTTTATTCAGGGTCAGAGTCCAGTTTATAGGGCAGTCTTTGTGTTAACACGCCTCTAGATGCAGCCATTAATTGTAAAGCTGCGACATTAAGAAATTCTCATTAATTCAACAGCATTTCAACTCATTGGAGGATGTGGCCTTAGTTCATGTAAATAGTTTCAATGAGTCCTCAGTCACACAGGCCATGAGAGCAGTCAGCCACCCCCCTGGCCGCCACCAGCTACTAGGGAAAAATGTGTATTCCCCAACCAGTTGGTAAGTGGTTGCTGGAGGTTACTGGTTGTCGCTGGGTAAAATTAGTCATTAGTTTGATTGCAAATACATATTTGCAGACAAATCAGTGTCTTTCATGCAAAGTACAGGCCGTTGTGAGAATCTGCTAACAACCAATGCAATCACACGAAGGTTTTCCGTGCACCACTTCATATCTCTTTGTGACCAATTTCACTTACTGTAACAACAGCAAGCAACCTCCAGCAGCCACTCGCCATCTGGTTGGGGAATCCATGGACACCAACTGGTGTCCAGGCCAGACTGACAGGGAATAATGAGAAATCTTAGTAACAAAGAAAGAGATTTAAAGGCATATGCGGTGCTTTTGGTGGATAAAACCTTATAGATAATAGTTTTAAAATAAATTCAGTTTTTATGGCCATAATACAATCTAAAAAAAGTGCACACAGTGTCCTTATAGTTATTTTTCTCCCAATTCCCAGGAAATTCCAAGAACAGGAATGTCCACCCTCACCAGAACCTACAAGAAAAGAAAAAGACAAGAGTGGCTGCCATTGTGTGATCGTCTGAGTTGGCCTTATCACTGTAACTCATGCAGCTACTCTACAACCCCACCCACTCTGCCTGACATCGCATCCTAAACGGATGACTGACCGCTGCCTTCTCCACGTGCATGACTTCAGACAGCCTTTTCTGAGATACAGAGACCAGAAACTGCTGTCCCCAGGACATCGCTATGGACAACTGACAATGCCAAATTTTAACACCACTCTACCTTCAGCAGTAATCTAATTCACACGAGTCCCAACACTAAACATTGCCTTCTAAATCAGCCTGACAAATTAATGTTCCGTACTCTGAAGGACTTCTCTTGCCTTGTAGTGACATTTGTACTTGCTACCGAGATTGAATGAAAACTATATATCCAGAATGTTAATGACTTTCTTTAGTTTCCAATGTCTGACCAGAGCAGAGAGATTATCTTATGAAGTTTTGTGTATGTTGTGCCATATCCACCTTTACTCCCATGTGCTAATCTGCTACTGTACATATGTGACATTTGTTGTGATTTTCAAAGTGTATTTCTAATGACCTATTAAATCACCACAGTACAGTGTGTGAGGTTGAGTTTGGTTTTACATATATGAAATTGAATATATAAGTATGTATATAAATATAATGACAGCCCTTAAAGCTATTATGATAGAAGTTTCTGGCATTTTGCAGTGGATTCTTGATCTTTTCTGTGGTTTCTGCTTTCAGTTTAGTTGCCAAGAATGAAGTGTCTACTGTAATTTTTTAAAAAAAAAAAGTCTTATAGATTGAAGGATTTTTGAAAATTCTACACACTTGTCAAGAAGTAGCAAATTAGTCCGAATTTCTTTCAGCGAAGGTGGCGGTTCAGTCAGCATTGGACATTCTGCATTTCGTTCAGATTTCTAAGAAGCAGTAGAAACAAAATAACTGGTAGTGCGTTGTGTAGCTTTGAAAACTAACCCGATTTCAGATCAAAACACTGAAAACTGTACGTTCTATATTCAGCCTTTGACGAGCAATGCTAGCAAATCCCTTTGTTGCAAATCAAGAAGCTCTCAGAGCTCAGCTCAGTCTAGATCATTCCGAGGCAAAGCATCTTTTCTGTCAAACATTTAGTCTGTGATGTAGATCAAATCACTGTTACACCATTCCAGTAACACAGTGGCAATGTCTTTCTTTTTTGTCTTTGAATTATTCTGTAACACGGCCTACCCCCCACCCCCACCAATGGTCTGCCATTTGGAAAATTAGGACAAATGGAAGCTTTGAGATGCGCATCTTAAGACGACCCATCTCCAGTGGGACACGAACTCAACGGACCTGCCACCTGTGGAGCTTTCACCCCCACAGACACAGCCTAATGCTCTGCCTTCCCTTTCCACTCGTGTACTTCTGTTCAGGCATTCAAATGAAGTACTGCAGTTTGGTTTTCATATCATCATCTTGTAATATAAACCACAAAAATTAGATGATTGAATTAATGGACTTGATTAAATGTTTCTACTCTACTTTTATACATTATTTTCTTATCAGACTAGTCGACAAGTATTTTTATATGTTTATAAGTGAATACATGTTCACAGCACTGCTGTGTATATATGTAAAGAAGAATATTTAATTCTCTTGATTATTTTAAACTGAAGATGACTGTTGGCCCGAACTTGCAAAATTGGATTTGTCACCATGATGTGACCAAGAAGGCTTTTTTCTTTCTTTCTTTTTTTTCTTTTTTCTTTTGGTGGCTTAGTTATGGAGAATATATTTATTAAGAGGTGTTCATCACCAGCACCGAGTGTAAAATGCCAGGTCAAGTGGTGGAGCATTTTAGAAGTGATTCTGGTCTTTACACGGGAGCTTTAAATTATACAAATGAATTATAAGCGCTGAAATCTCCCATCTTATTGCAAAAACTAGTGTGAACCCTAATCATACTGTTTTTTTTTTCTCTTCAACATCAGTGTCTTTTTGCCCTGTGTCTAGCTTTTGGTGCTAAAATAAAGTCTGTCATTGAGCCAGAAGGGGTAGAGAATCTTTCTTTTAGCTTCAAAATGCTGCACAGACCTGAATCTAGTGTCAGTGATTCTGCAGTGAATCTGTGATGGATAGGATTCAAGGACTCCTTGCAATATCCTGCCAGTATTCACAGCCCTGACTCTTACTGGTATCATGACATCTATAACAACTTATTTCTGGGGGGAAAAAAAGAAGTAAAACCTTCTGGTTAGTCCAGCTGTACACTGATTACACTTGTTTAAGCTGCACCTTAACAGCAGAATTTTCAGTTAGACTTTTGGCCCGTTTTGATTTCATTTGCCAGCCTGTAAAGGAGAAATCTAAAGTGCCATAAAAAAGTATATGCCCCTTTCCTGATTTCTTCGTTTTCTACATATTTGTCACACTTACTTGTCTCAGATCATCAAATGTAATTTAATATCAGACGGATAGCTCAAGTAAATACAAAAGGCAGTTTCTGAAATGACGATTTCATTTATTAATAGAATAAATCTATCCCAAACTATTTGGCCCTGTGTGAATAACTCATTGCCTCCTAAACTGATTATCCCACCGTTGGCGGCAAGAACTGCAATCAAACATTTGTGATAACTGGCAATGAGTTTTTCACATCACTGTGGCGGATTTTTGGCCCACTCTTCTTTGCAAAATTGCTTGAGTTCAGCCACAGTGGAGGGTTTCCAAGCATGAATGGCCTATTTCAGGTCATGCCAAAGCATCCCAATCAGATTTAAGTCCGGGATTTGACTCGGCCACTCCTAAACCTTCCTCAATTTATTTATTTATTTTTTTTGCCATTCAGAGTTGGACTTGCTGGTGTGTTTCAGATCATTGTCTTGCTGCATAACCCAAGTGCTGTTGAGCTTCAGGGCACAAACTGATAGTCAGACATCCTTCAGGATTTTCTGGCAGCAGAATTCATTTTTCCAACAATTACAGCAAGTCATCCAGGTCCTGAAGCAACAAAGCACTCCAAGACCATCTCACTACCACCACGATTAGCATGACGTTCTTTGGTAGTCAGTCCACAGAATATTTTCCCTAAAGTCTTGGGGACCATCGAGATGTTTTTGGTAAATGTGAGGTGGGCCTTTGCGTTCCCTTTGGTCAGCAGTGGGTTTCTCTTCGGAACTCTCCCATGGATGCCATTTCTCACACTGGGGCCCCGAGGGGCTACTTTTTCACACGGGGCCAGGTAGGTTTCGATAGTTTTTCTTCCTTAATGCTTTTTCCCAGCACTGTAAATTTCCAGGGACCTTACACAGCAATGATTCAATAAACAGACTCTGATAGGCACATACATGTATTTGACCACAGGGTGACTATTTGACTAAGAGGAAATGCAGATGAGTACTTGGTTCTCAGAGGTTTTCCTCTCACATCTTTCATTAGAAGATACAGAACACCTCCATCCCACATGTTTTTGGTATCAATAATTATCAGTAGAAAAATGACTTAAATAAATGATGGAAATAAAGTTCAGTATGAGAGCGCCAGTACACTCTTACTTGTAGTGGCTCTGTGCCTCCAAGGGAGGCCTGCCCAACAGCTTGACCCTGCTCAGAAAATTAAAGGACTCTTTTGGGATATCGATCTGGTCAGTTAAGTTGCAGTGGGGGTTGTTAATCGGTTTCAGCTGATTGGTGTTAGTAAAATTAACAACAGGGGAAGGGATGGTGTTACAGGTGGAGGCCACTGACATTTTTTCTCTCCTTATCGCTTCTGACTGTTATTTCACTAGTTTTGCATTTGTCATCTGGACCTAACAGGTTGCCATTGCCTGAAGGTTTGCTGTGTCTTCCAGCACAGTCTCAAGCGCATGGAAGAAATTGCAGTAGACAAGCAGTTACTCTGGAGAGCTGGACAGGGCTGTAGAAGGTCCTTAACCCATCAGCAGGACAGGTATCTGCTCCTCTGTGCAAGGAGGAACAGGATGAGCCCTGCAGAGCTACAAAATGACCTCCAGCAGGCTGCTGGTGTGAATGTCTCTGACCGAACAATCTAGTGGGCCTTGTGCACTTCCCGCCAGTGGTGGCAGTTCCACCAGTGGCGTCCTGTGATTTTCACAGGTGAGAGCAGGTTCACCCTGAGGACATGCGGCATATGTAAAAGGGTCTGGAGAAGCCGTGGAGGACGTTATGCTGCCGTAACATCGTTCAGCAGGACCGGTTTGGTGGTGGGTCAGTGATGGTCTGGGAGGCATATCCATGGAGGGACGCACAGACCAGGCTAGGCAACAGCCCCCTGACTGCCATGAGGTATTGGGATTAAGACCCTACGCTGGTGCAGTGGGTCCTGGATTCATAAACCCATAACCCACAATCATAAACAGTTTTACAGCCCATTGGCATAATTCCTAGTCTACTGAAGGGCTCTACACAATTCATTTTAAATAACTTGATGATATACTGAGTTTATAATTACATATACCATGTCTCCGGTTATGTATTAGGTGCTAAATCTAAATCTTCATATAGTGACAATGTAATGCTAATGTAATAATTCGGACATGTGCGATATTTGCTCCTGTAAAATAGCAGAAATGTGAAGAGAAAGGTTGTTCACTACTGGGGAAAGACAGAAAGACAGTAAGAGAAAATGAGAACTATATTTGTATTTGTTAGCTTAAATGGGAGACTACTATGCGACCGATCATTAGAGAAAAGCATCAGTCCGAAAGTAGTCAGCTGACACACTTCAGCTCATGCAAGCATGAGCATGAGTATCTGTTATTGTGCATTAAAAAAAGGATGAATCTTTGCATGCCGGCAAGCAAAATAAACAAATCAGAGCACCGTCCAATGGGACGGACTCGTCAGTTACGCTGAAGTTCATCTAGAGCATAGTCAACTTGTATAATTGACCCCCCCCCCTTAAACGACTTCAATCTCAAATTGGCAGCTGCGCGTGCACCTGAGCTGAGAGGCGCGCGCCCGCTCCCCTCTCTGTAGTGGTACAGTCCACAGGAAAGCGTCTGGCTGCGCGGAGCCGTCCTGCTCATTCACTAAACGGCAATTCCATTAGTTCGTGTTTGCCTTAGTAAGGAAGGAGAGAGGAGCGTTTGCGCTTTTATTTATTTATTTATTTATTTTAAAATTTATTTTGCATTTATTTATTTATTATTTATTTTTGCCGTCTCACCATCCACTCCAATCCCTGACATGGAGGGAGTCAGCAGCAACAGGAGCATGTCTTACAGTAGATGGAGTTATGACAGGTAAGCGAGCTTTGCCGTAATGGCAAACGCATGTTTAAACCTTCATCTAGCTTCGCCTGTATTGTCACGCAAGCCCGATATGGTTAAAGCTTTAGGCTCTACATCTTTTTTGGGGGGTGGGGTGGGGGGTGGGGGACTCCCCCTACCTCCCCCCTGCGGAATTAGGTTAGTTGGCAGGTGAAACGGAGCAGGAAATGAGAAATGTGATAAGAGTATATCAGTAGCCCAAGCATCATAGTGTGTTTGCTGTCTGATGTTCCGGATGTTTGCTTCACTCTGTTTTTTTCATGATGTATTCAAAAATGTCCTACCTTCCCAGAAAGCCCACCATCACCAAAACATTCCCCCTGGGAATAGCTTAAATGTAAGACTATTACTCAAAAGATCTATCTATCTATCTATCTATCTATCTATCTATCTATCTATCTATCTATCTATCTATCTATCTATCTATCTATCTATCTATCTGTGTTGGAAACGTGACTGTGTTCATTCATTGAGAGCTTCTCTTAATTAGGCAGGAAGTTGGCAGACTGAGTCCCAGTGGGGGTGACTGTGATCAAAACCTCACATTTTGGTACAAATTCAAACAAGCATGTGGAGCATGAACACAGAAAGCATGAATGATAAACTCACCCTGTAGAGACACTGTTCCTCTCAGCTTGACCACAGCGTGTTTTTTAAAAAGCTGCTCATATATTTTTTTAATTATTTGGAAGGAAATAAGAACGTGAGCAAGTGCAGGTTTGTTTGAAAGTGATCGATTTACGAGACATTTGCGTGCCATAATAACACAAATATTCATTTGGTGTGTGTGGGATGGCGGTGCCATAATGCCAGTGGTAAGTGTGAATGAGTCAGCCCCTCTGAACGGCCCTGACCAGTGAAAATGGTTCCAACATTGCATGCTGTGTTTGTTCCACAGTTATCTTCCAGTTAACAGCACAGTTATTACACATATCTTCAGTAGTGGTCCCAGACACACATCCTACATCTGAGTCCTACCTCTTGATTGTTGGCACTACCTATTCTCTATGTTTTCTGTACTCGGATTGTTAATCCATCTTCCTTGACTGGGAAATGATCCTTCAGTCTATCCATTGCTTTTCTTCCTCTTATTCAATTCAGGGTCAGCCCAGCTGTCAGAGGGTGATAGGTGGGGTACACCACTGACAGGTCTGTTGCAGAGCTAACACATACAAGGAAGGAAGCACTGCTGATGTTTTTAAATGTTCAATATACATTTATTAAAAAGTGGTTTGACATAAAGTCATTATGTTTGCCATTAATGAAGCGATTCCCCTTTAGTCCTACTGAGACAGCAATCTGGAATCAATGGTACTGTTGCTGTATCATTGATTATCAGATGAGATGAGGTTTTGCTGTGACAACACTATATGGTGGCTCAGACAGTGAAATTAGTATTCTAAATCTGTGTTTGGACCTCTCAAGAATCTGCTGTCGGTGCCAGCAGTCTCCCAGCCTGCTAAGATTTGTAACAGTGCTGTGAAATAATATTTATGGTGTTTTAATAATTATAGACTATAAGAGGTGCCAGACCCTGTGCTTTAAAGGATGAGTGTTTTTTGTTTTTGCATGTTTTTGCATTTGGATTTGCAGCAATTCGGTGTCATATTTTTTTCCCTTAAAGCCAGTACTTCATTTTGGTCTGACAAACGCATTGTTTTGGGTGTGCCCACAAGAAGCCTCTCTGCTAATGAAGTGCTGCAACAGAGTGATGCTCACACTGGAAGAGATACTGTAAGTTGGGAGTGATTGTTTGTATAATGTAGACATTTCTTTCCAGCACAGGAGTTTAGCCAGATTTAGGCCACTAACATACCTGTGAATCACTAAACCCCAAGGCTCCCTCTGTGAGATCCATGTCAATGTTTGTTGCTGGTTGTTAGCATGGAAAAACAGAAGAGGCACATGCCTTTATTTCTAGTCAAAGAGCAGCTATGTATCTAATGGCATGGACAGACTCCTGAAGAGATAGGGATGGATATTAAGTTGCCTACTGATTCCTGATCATTCATGTGTGTGTGTGCGTGCGTGCGTGCGTGTGTGTGTGTGTGTGTGCGTGTGCGTGTGTGTGTGTGTGTGTGTGTGTGTGTGTGTGTAAAAGCTCCACTGCTTTGACTTTGTGTCATTGTTTTGGAAGAGAAAACTGTCAGAAAAACACGCTAGTCCTTGTTAAAAAGCTTCGTTAAGCTTGGAGGCTTATTTCAATAGACTGAGTCATTTTGGAAGCTGTAAAACAAAAAACAACAACAAAAAAATAGCATGGTTCACCTTGGAGTGGCTGTGGCTCCGGAGCAGGTCATCTACTTATTGAAAGGTTGGTGGTTCGATCCCTGGCTGTTCCAGTCTGCATGCCAAAGTATCCTTGTGCAAGATACTGAACCCTGAGTTGCTCCTGATTTGTTTATCGGAGTGTGATTCTGTGTGAACGTCAGATAGAAAGCACTTAGACATAGAAAAAAGTGCTTATATGAATGTGTGAACAAGACATGTTGTATAAAGTGCTTTGAGTGCTCAGGTAGAGTAGAAAAGTGCTATATAACAATCAGTCAATTTACCAGAACATAAGGCTTACTTGATTGTAGTATGGTGACATGCATGCTCATATATAGACATTATTCTTTTACTCTAATACTGGATGATGTGTAGATAGTCCGGTTAGATCAGTTCAGTTCTGTTTTTATTAATAAAGCATGCATTTCAAACACCAGCCATGAGGGCACTTTATAGTTGTAAGGTAAATACTTGGGTGGAATGAGGGGAAAGCAAAGAAAAGAAAAAAGGGAGCAATCTATGTAAACCATTAGCGAGGTAGTGAGATGGTAATCTGGAGATCGCTGACTCTTGGGGGTCAGTGAAAACCAGCAGGGAGGGCAAAGCACAAACTACAGGAGGGAGAAGTTAGAAACCTAATGACATGCAATAGTTGCATATACAAGCAAAGTGTGAGAAAGAGAAGTGGAGAGTAAGAGTTTTGATTGCTGCATCATGGGAGGTCCTCCAGTAGCCTGATCCTATAGTAGCATGACTAAGGGATGGTTCTGGCTAGCCTGACACAACCTTAACTATAAGCTTTATCAAAAAGGGACACTTTAAACCCAATTTTAAATATGAACCACGAGTGAGTCGGCACATTCAGAGCAAAGTGCTCTTTTGGGATACTGTGGTGCTATGAAGTTGTACGGATGTAATTGGGTTTGTTCCTCTGTGGATTTGTGTGTGAGGAAAGAGGTTTTAAATTAAATTCTGTATTGAGCTGAAAAGAAGCTAAAGTGGGAGAACTTACTGGACACTTTATTAGGTACACATTGCTAGGACTGGGTTGGATCACATTTTGCCTTCAGAACTGCCTTAATTCTTCATGGTATAAATTCAATAAGGTGCTGGAAACATTCCCCAGAGATTCTGGTCCATATTGACACAACACCATCACACAGTTTCAGCTTGATGTCCATAATGTGACTCTCTCATTACAATAAAGTCATTGTCAGATTCAAGACATTACAATGTCATTTAAATCACCTTTCCCCCCATTCTGATGCTCAGTTTGAACTTCAGCAGATTGTCTTGGCCATGTCCTCATGTTTCTGCCGTGTGATTGGCTGATTAGATATTTGTATTGAAAAGCAGTTGAAACAGGTATACCTAATAAAGTGAACATTTGATCTCGCTTGCTGGATCTTCTTGCTGAAGGATTTTTGCACCCATGGGAGGCTTTTCAGAGAATTATTGGCACATCCTAAAAATAAGGATTAGCAAAAGCTTAGCCTCAAAATTAATCAATTAGACCATTTTTTCAGCATCACTTTGAAACAAGATGAAACTAATTTTGAACATACTGTGCTGATGAAAGAAGGCTTTCCCAGTGCCGTTTTTCTCACAGTGTTCTTGGAAACCACTGTAATTCTACAAAAAGCATTTTTTTTTTCATTTTGCTTCAGTGATTGGTGCAAAATCTTTTATAAATCATTTTAGAAATAAAATGAAGCTTACATATAGACCTAAAATTGGCTTAAGCGCATGTTGTAGTCTACAGGTTTGATTATAGCAACCTTAAAAGCAAGCGGTGACAGGAAAAAAAAAGAGATATCTATGAGAAGCAGTTTATAGTAAAAAAAGATCGGGGCTTTGGAGCCATGTCTGTAGCTAATGTACCTGGGAAAGTATAGCTACATTTTGTTCTGTAAAGTCTTTACTACTGAAAGGTGAAGGTATAAGTGGTTCAACAGAGCTATGTCACTTTGTCAGCCTCGTGATGAAGAGAAACCTGCGGTGGTTATTCTGTTTGACTTGAATTAGCTTTTTTTTAAAGGCTCAAAAACTCTCCTACATCTTGCAGGCGTTTAACTGTGTTTTTTTTGTGTGTGTGCGTGTGTGCATGCGTGCGTGTGTGTGTGTGTGTGTTCTACTGGCATTTCATGGTGGAGCCTGTTCAATTTTGGACCTAAGGACACATTTTGTCCTCACACCTACTCAGTAAACACTGTATCATAGAGATGGCGGGTCATGTTGGCTTGACAAGATGCAATTCATAGCCTCCAGAGCTTAGTTTCCTTTTCATTGCCTTGCGTACATTGTGCTCCTATGAATAATTAGGTATAGAAAATTTTGGAAACAAATAGTTTATACTATATATGTAGATTTCTCCTTAATTTATCCTCCTTATTATGAAGTAAGTAACCATTAATTAACCATTTGTTACTTGAAATTATCTTGATTGAGCTGCAGTAGATATACAGAGATGAGAATCAGGCTGTTTTATCCATCCATCCATCCATCCATCCATCCATCCATCCATCCATCCACAAATTGAAGACTGTTATTAATGGCAGTCTGGCCAGTTATTATCCACTGGACAAATGAGGGCAGACACTGTGGCCTATTTTATCTGCATGAGAGTGTATGTGTCATTGATGTTATCAAGAGCACGTAGGAGTAAAGAGTCTTTCTGTTGCCTGTAATCTGTGATTGCTTATCACAAATCATGCAGCACTGCTCTGTTTATATTGATAACTGTCTCTGAGAACACAACCACACATAAAACTGTTTTCCTCAAGTTTCCATCTTTTGTGTCAGCAGTTATTGACAAAGCACACTGGATATTATGTTGATGTGCCATCAGTCTGTGCTTTTTGGGAGGCATCGTTGCATTTTTGAATAATAGAGAATATTACTGTCAAGCCCGTAACACTCTTATCAAATTTCTTGAGGGCTGTCATGCAGGAATGACTTTAAATGAATCATTATTGTGCCTGTATTTGGTTTTAGAGCTGATGTGTTAATCTGAGTTGTGAATAAACAAAAATAAAGAGATGATGTCAGACTTATTTGGAAAGCTTTGGGGTCACTGCTTAAACACAGAAACTGATTCACATCCATTCATAACTCATCTGAGGTGTGATCACAGTTGATTGGTTTATGACAAAAAGTGGAAAGTGGCCACAGCAATGCTTGTTGGCATTTTGTGTTTTTGCATGCTCTCTTTATCGACTTAATGAAGCTGTGAGCTCCTAGTGTAGAAAGTACATCATTAATTTCTAGTGCCTATAGAATAATGCTTTGAAACAATCAAAGTCTGTGATGAGTGCCAGATGACAGTATACTGAGAGTTTCTGAAGTGGGAATCTATTGTGTGCTTGGGTCATTGTGGGTGGCTTTAAAAATGAGTCAGAAAAGAACCGTGCATTTGAAATGGGAACTGCAGATAAGCAGACAAAAGGATTTGAGATTGATTCATCAGTGTCCATGTGAGAAGGCTGAATTTTCAACAATAATAACAGTAATATAACAAGAAGACATATGAGAAAATCAGTAGTGTAGCGAGCGTAGTGAGATAAAGCTGAATATGGTTGTCATGAGATCCGAATCAAAGTTTGTCAAGATAGTTTGCTGGGAACTAAAGCATTACACAGACAAACTGACCGTATTAGCGAGTACTACAAATCCATAATCCACATTTTGCTGAATAATAGCAGGTTCCCATTATGGCTGGTGACATGGCTGTCATTATTAGTGATCGCACTACTTCAAAGTTTAGGTTGAGGTTGAATTTTAACAAGCTTCTTTTGCCTGTCCCCTTGTTCACAAGGGATCTTTACAGAAGGTAGTGGTGCATGTTTGATTTAGCAGATTATTACACCGGATGCCCTTCCTGATGCAACCCCAAAGGGATTTGTGTCTCCTCCCGGGATCAAACTGGGGATCTTTTCACCTTGTTATATGAATGTGTAAACCACTTGAGATCCATAAAATAGTGAATAGCCATTAAAAATAGTCAAATTCTGTCTCATGTTGCCATTTTTTATATGTAAGTAGCATTAAATGTAAATGCCTGAGAATTGCTGTATCTGCTGCTCTCTGCTTATGTTGCAAATAGTGACAGTTACCAGTACAAATATGTTACAATACACTGCAATAGACATTGTTTTTCACAAACCAAGCAATGTCATCAAATGTGATGTCTTCAGTGTTGAGTGTTAAAATAAGACGAGAAACAAAGCATGCCTCTAAATTTAATAGTAATGTGGCGCCACAAACTGTATTTATATTTTAGATGTGGTTTTGGAATATTTTACAAGTGCAAATTTGCCTGGAAAGATTTGTCAGACCTCTGATTCTCCAACTCAACAAGCCCTCTGCTGCAATGTTTTTATCATGCATTTAATAGCTTAGTTACCCATTTTTGTAGTAACCACAGACCCCATGAACAAAGTCTAAAGGCTTTTGCTGTTTTGTTGTACTGCTGCACCTCCTGTTTTCACTTGCACACAGGTAGCAAATGGCTGCCATGATTTGTAGCTCTATCCTCGTGTGTTGAAATTTATTTTTATAGTTTTCATACTTTGCCTGTCGTATACATAAAGCTGCTACAAATATTTTCCATCAAAGTTTGCTTAAAAAAATTACAGTTTTCACTGTACCGTGCTTTGAAATAAAATAAACTGAGCAGCACAGTGATGCAGCGGTTAGCATTGTTGCCTCACAGCAAGGAGCTTCTGTGTTTGGAGTGTGGACTTTGCATGTTCACCCTTTGCCTGCATGGGTTCTCTCCCATTTCTCCAGCTTCCTCGCACGGTCCAAAGGCCTGCATGTTAGGTTAACTGGTGAGTCTAAACTGGCCTTAGGTGTGAATGTGGACATGAATGATTGCCTAACCTGTCCAGAGTGTGCACCACCTTTCCCCTGATGACAACTGGGTTGGGCTGTGGCCCCTTTTCGATCCTGAATTGGACAATGGGTTAAAAAAATGAATGGATGCATGAAACAGCAGTACCATCTGAAACTGACTGCATTTCTGCAATATTTCACCAGCCAGAATGCACAGTAAAAATGTATGTGCAGAAAGCTTTTCACTTCAAAATTTTAAAACACTCTACATTTCTGCTTTAGCTGTGGCACAAATACATTTAGATTGTTTTTACTCAAAATTTCAAGCGACTTAAACTTTCTGCGCATAGACTTTGTAGCGTGTAATTAAAGGTATCAGACTAAAAACCAGACTAGCACTGAAACACAGGCTGTAAGGGAAGCAGCTTCAGCCAGTCCGAACAGATATCAGGATTGATTTACACTTATTACCCGTAATAGGTTGATAAAATGTGATTATTTTACAAGCTAATATCATAGCCTGTTGGTGCACGACACAATGTTGGAAACTGGACTGTTTTTGAGGTGTTTCACATTTTATTGAAAAAAAAATAATTTGGCAAAACAATAGATGACATTATGAATTGAGTATACAGACAGTGAGCATGAAACTCTGCAAGGGCAGTGTGGCCCAAAGGCAGTCCACTCCTTCCTCTGCAGGTAAAAACATTCAGGCCATTGGAGTAGTGAAGCTACCTCACCAACCTCTGTGGCTGAAGCTGCCTTCTTTACAGTGCTGCCGCTAGTAGGGACTGACATCAGGTGCAAAGGTTCTTCTCTGACATTTTCCTCTTTGTGTTGGCTTGGCCTTGGGTGGTGCTGGTGCAAGGCGAGGAGCTTAAAAAGTGCAGAACAGGCAATTTTTGAAACTTGTGTAATTTCTAAAAAGGTGATAATTTAGGCAATCTGATTGCAAATGTAGTCAGTTACACAATATTCAGACAAATGGTGTGCGGAGGGTGACTTGCTCGGACAGCTCTGGAGCACGTCCAACATTTAAAATGCACGTATATATGCAATTTATTTAAAATACAGCAAGAAAGAAAGCAAGAAAATGGCTTTAGTTTCTTGTCTGGAAACTATCTGGCAGTAAATAAAGCAGTGAAAAAAACCCTAATGTGTAATATGCTTAAACCAATGTTCGTGTTTTTTAAAGGCCTAACATACATTTTGTAGCTAATCTTTTCCACAGTAGTAGGCTCTAGGGCTGTGCTATAGCATATAGTCTGCAATAATACCCATATAAATTTTTGCGCAATATAAAAGTGTCGCTTTGTGATATCATTGCTGTAGCAATGCTGTGCCTTTACATTTCCTAGTGCATGCAATAACAGATAATCCCGGGCATGTTTGAACGCAAGGGCTGTGTGTAAGCCTCCGATCAAGATTTAGAACCTAAAAAGGGATCTACTTCAACACCCCGCAACAAAGCACAGTACTTTGGAAAATATACAATAAAACTTTCCCTTTTAAGGAGGGAAAAAACAAACTTGTTTCACCACTTGAGGCAAAAACACACCATCAAGTACAATCAGGCTACGAATAAGGAGAAACTAGCAGCTGGTGATGTGCAATCCAAATGTAAACAAACGACCAGATCATTCGCTCGAGCAAACGGTGGATGGAAATTACTGATGCGGTCATGTTGTGGAAAAGCATTGTGTTGTGAAGGCTGCTGATGAGTTACCAAGTTAAGTTACTTTAGTTATTGTTAAAGTAAAGTGTTATTTTTTACGTTTACTTAAAATTTCCAGGGAAAATACAACACAGACTAGTTTCATGCTTAATTTGACTTCTGCTGTGTCACTACTATTGCAGTACAATGCTGCTGCTGGCACCTTGCTTCAATAGACTTCCATCAAATTACATAGCGCATCATCAATGATGGTAGCTCACTGAAAAAGAAGGATGGAGAAGGGTAATAGTAAGTAATAACCTTTTCTTGTTTCTTTATACGTCTTAAACGTCTTTATAGTTCTTTTAGGCTGTTTTTATGTAAGAATAAAGGGAATCTTAACAGTTGGAGTTTTTATCTAAAAAAAAAACACCAAACGAAAACCCTGTGAAACATCATGTGGAAGACAAAGAGGAAGACAGGATAGTATTTACAGGTCTGAATGAACAAGACAAAGTTCTAAGGGTATATTTCTTCTTCTTTTTCCCTTTGTATAAGAATATAATACACTGAAGATGCAGATGAGAGTGGACAGTAAGCTAAACCTTTCCCGCTGATGCCTGATAATAATCTTTGCTAAGTGTTTCAGGGGATCGCTCAAGTGTGAGTATGCTTGTGGTGAAGTTGAATGTTTTACAAGTTTTTATTATTTTGGATGGATAAATGGATTATTTTTATACTTAATGTGTAACTATTACTTTGTTCCCATACTTAAGTTCAGATATATTAATCATATATTGTCATATATAGATATCCTTTAATTTAATGTAAAATGCCTGCCTTACAGAGCCTTTCTCAAATACAGTTTGTTGCAATTTTCTGGCAAAAGATTGTGCGCAAAAAACTGAGTTTCTCTTAAAGTACAAATGTCAAAATGACCTTCGTGACTTTGGCATTTCCTCTGCTATCACCGTGAAATTTGGACTGAAGAAACATTTTTGCTGCAGTTGCATACCACCTTTCAGTTCAACACTTTACTCTACTTGTGGATTCAAACATTAAAATGACAACACAGATTATATTCCTTGAAAACAGAGGCTGTCTTGAGGCAAGACCGCTTACACTCAGTGAATAACTCCTTCAGTTTCTCTTGATATTTGCTGCCTTTGGCATCAGCTGTCCTGTTTTGTGCTAGCTTGTTAGTGTGAAGCTACAGTGTTGCTGTGCCCTTCTGTTTAGGTGTTTCAATGTGACTACAGCTACAACTACGCATGTCGAAATTTAGAATTTGAACTGATATGTGGGTCAGATTCAGATTTTGCAGTGGGTTGGATTTGTTGAGTTTGACACATGCTCTAAGCAGCATTTGAGTTTGAATTGATTTGTTACTATTTTTAAGGTTCTTAATGTGAAACAAATCTATACTCTTTAGAAATATCTAGTCATAAATATACTATTCATAATTCTCTTTTATGTTATTGTTATTGTTATTATTGTTATTGTTTTTTAACAAAAAAAGCCTACAGTGAAAACCTTTAAATTTTTTAACTTCAGTTGTCACAGGAAATGAATGCATGCATGACTAAGTTCTTCATTTTTAAATCTGCTGATGTAAATCAATTTTTTTTTTTGCTATGTCAGCATCACATTCTTGAAAGAAATAGCACTGTCTCCATTCCTAACTGTCTCCATTCCTAAATCATAATCACTGATAAGTGGCAGCACACTGTTTGTAGCCTCCTCACTTTGATGCCTTTGCTGTCTTATTAAAACAGGAGAGGTTACTGGTTCTTCTTCACATCAAAGTGGATTTGTGTTGAATTACCCTTTCAGCAGCAGGTGGGCTTTGGAGTAGCAGTCGGAGGCATCATGACAGTCCAGCTGTGCCCTGGGTCTTAAAAGATGGTTGCTACAAGAAAAAAAAAAGCTATTTCAGAATGTCATTGCCTTACAAGAGCATGGCAATGAGGACACACATTTTATACTTGCAAGACACAAAACTACAGTCACAATGCATTGTGAAAGGGATAGGGGTCTTTAGGTGAAAAATGGTGATGCAACAACTACTCTGAACAGATGCAAGACCAGATATTCATACAAACTATACAATTTTGCATAAAGCACTTTTTACATTTTTCATATACACTATTGTGTTTTTCTTTGTAACTTGCTAGGGAATAGTAGAATTATTTGCAACAATTTCTTAAAACAAGATCTAACAAGTGTGAAAGGCAATTTTAGGTACATTATATACAGGAAGGGGCCATCCCCAGACTTTTCCCACAAAGTTGGGAGCATGAAGTTGTCCAAAATGTCTTGGCATGCTGAAGCATTAAGAGTTCCTTTCACTGGAACTAAAGAGCTGAGCCCAATTCAAGGCAGTCAGACAAGTACCGTTCTCCTGACACCACTGCATCTAATGCTTTGTATTGTGCTTGGCGATGTAAGGGTAGGATGCAGCTGCTTGGCCATTGAAACCTATTCCATGAAGCTCTCTATTGACTGTTCTTGAGCTAATCTGAAGGCCACATGAAATTTGGAGGTCTGAAATGATTGACTCTGCAGAAAGTTGGTGACTTCTGTTTACTATGTCAGCATCTGATGACCCCGTTATGTAATTTTGCATGGGCTACCACTTCATGGCTGAGCTGGTGTCATTCCCAATTCCTTGCACTTTGTTATAATACCACTAATTGTGGACTGTGGAATATTTAGTAGTGATGAAGTTTCTTGGTTTTACACACTTGTGACCACAGAAGTGGGTAGAACACCTGAATTCAATGATTTGGATGGGTGAGTCAATAATTGTGGCAATAGTGCATGACCACCTTTATTCTTCAACACAACCTGAACTCTCTTGGGCAAGTTATCTTTAAATTTCTTTAGGCTCACTTCAGGAATAGTTCTCCAGGCTTCTTGAAGGACATTCAAAGCTTTTCTTTTGATGTTGGCTCCCCATATTTTTTTTAATAATGTATGCTTTTAATAGATTGGCAGTGTCTCTGAGATCATTGTCATCTCTTGAGTTAGGTGAAATAGTCAATTGATTAGCTAGAATGATCATGTCTTCAGGCACTTATCCAATTCAGGGTTGTACCCATAGCAACCCTGAACTAGATAAGCAGAATAAAAAGTGGATTGATTCACAGGTTAATTGTAACAAACAAAACAACATACTTCTGAAAATAATCAGGTACAAGGAGTGAACTGAAAATGAGTGAAAAAGCAGCCAATGTCCAAAAACAAACTTTGAAAACCTTCAAAAAGCTTGGAAAACTATTGATCAAGAAAACTTAAAAAAAATAAAAAAAAAATAGAAGAAAGTCTGGCACGTGAAAGCAAAATATCAAGAAATGAGGGGTGGCTTGAGACTGATGCACAGTTCTGTAGTTTGATAGAGTCATTAAACCAATTCAGGTCACAGCAATTTGCTGTCCAGTTAATCTACATAGTTTTGAGAACTGCTGTTACTTTCATGTTTGGTGGGGTAACCCTCAGAAAAAAACTCCATAAAATCTGTTCTTGAACTGATTTACTTTTCCTCTTCACCAACCACAGACTTGATCTCCACCATATTTTTTCATGATCAGCATCATTCTTGATTAGTGTTTAATTTTTAATTTTCACTGAAGGTTTGGTCTGTGCTGCTGGGTATGATGTTTGATTTAGATAACCCACTGACTTGCAAGCTTGATAGACTTGCAAAGGAATGACCATGACTGCACTTATCGAGCAGTGAATCAATTTGCGGAGGACACTTAACATTTATACCATTCCAGTGGCTTCTCCAGCCAACAACCTTAAAAATACCATTTTGAAAATATCTAGCCACTGACTAGATTGTAGAATGATAACACTGTAATATCAGCAGCAGCCTAAAAGGTACCAATTGTTTCTGCTGCCAGCAGCTTTGCCCAGTTGTGCCAGATGGCCCTGGCAGAAATTTGTTACAGTGGCAATTCACCTAAACTCTATGCAGTCTTGTCGTTTCATCGTTTTAGGGCCCCTGGTGAGATTGGTCCTGCAACTTCACACAATCGAAGTATGCTAGAATTTGTGGAAATAAGGATCTAACCGGTGTGTAGTTAGTGAACTTTACTGTCTTTAACAGAACAGGAAGTATTGCAGGAAGTAGTTTTTCAACCCTAACTACCAAAAAACAGAGGTGCAGCATTTTTGTTGTTTTTTTTATTGGTTAAAGGATGTGAATTTACATATAATTTTTACAACAGGGCTTTTGAAAGCTGTGCGTGATCGTATTTGCCTCTATGTGTTATGATATGAATGTGATACTGAGGGCTAATATTTAGGTTCTATTGAGAAGTGCTGTATTTATATAAATTTGCCATTTAATATAATTTTAATATATTTTGTCAATACAATAGATATCTGGAATTTGATACATATATTGATAAATAGAGCGGAGGCCTAACATTCCAGGAGAACACCAAGAGAACACTAACAGAGATACTACATACTTAAAAAGAAATCTGGTAGGATGCTTTTGTGTTGTGGATTTCACCTTTTTTCATTTGCATTTGCAATTTTTATGAAAATTGGTTTTTATAAAACACAGAAAGATATGATATGGTAATTCTGCTTTCTCTAGCTGGTATTTTTTTTATTCATTTATGCTTCCTCTCTTCCATAGCTCTGCACCACTGGTGGATATGTGTGTGGGATATGCCCTGGAGCTTGTTGCTATGGTAAAAAACCATGGTGTAAGTTTTGAAGTGGCATTAAGTTTTTGAGCAATAAGCTTGTGTGTGTGTTTGTGTAACAGGAGCATAATCAGAAATGAAACTGCAGAAGGGCAGAGAGAGAGAAGACATCCATCCAGACTTCTTCTTAGTTTTTGTAATATACGTATACTATTAGTAATAGATACTCATATTTCAGATCGCCCAGTATAGATAAGTACGGATTTTGAACGATGAATCATGCAAAGTTCCTCTAGGACAAGGTTAAAAGTAAAGCTAAGAGAGTGCTGGCTTAGCTCACTGTGTTGTGTGGGCAATCTATATACCGTACGGCCGTACTGTCTCCCACATAGACAATACAATAACTTTTCTTCACTCTCCTAATGCAACAAAGGTAAAACAAACAAACAAACAAATATATTTTAAAACAGAGAAGAGATAAGGAGCCAGAAATTAGCATCATTAGTGGAGACAGAAAAATTGAAAACTACATGGAGGGCATGGAAACAGCCTGGCACCCCAATAATCATTCTCAAACACACGGTGATGGCGTATGCAGCAGCATTTAAGCACAGATACACAGGCATACGTTTTAGCTCTCTAGACCACAAAGCCTAGTACATCTGGAGAAGCACATCCACTCCTACATGAAACAGAAGCATAAAACTTAAAAATGACAGAAAAGAACGTAAATAGCTGTTATGACTTTACTTTTACAGAAATTATTTCACTAAACAGTTTCTAGAAGCGAGTTTTGACTCTTGAACTCTGACAAAGCGGCTATTTTGTGTTCAAAAGGTCAAACTATCGGAAGACATTTCATCAAATTTTTCTTGGTCAGACACAGCGAATATGAGCAGTTATATTAAAAAAAAATCATATTTTCAAAAAATATTTTTTCAAAATCCATTCTATTGCATTAATTTTGTTTTTTAAATGTGTTCATATTTCTGTTATCCCTGCTGTGCTCGCTGTGTTTTATCAAGCTGTCTTTAATTGCTTGCCTGACAAGGCTCGGTGTCTTGAACAACACAAGCAACAGGCAGCATGTTGTGCAGACCAAGTGAAGAGTGGTTCCATTTGTTAACTTTTCTCCTGGAGTTGTTGTTTCTGACAGTTTCTAATGTGTGATGATGTTTTTAATGTTTAGTGATGTTTTAAACTTATTTTAACTTGAATGTTGTATGAATGTTTAGATTGCTTGGTATGAACCATTTTGTTGTTACCATAGCTATATATTTTAGCATCTCTCCATTACTCTCAGGTTTTAAGGCAATTTACTGAATACATATTTTACATTATTACTTTTAGCTATTTATCCTTTTTGCTATTTTCCATGTTATTGTCAGCTCACCATTACTGATCATATTTAGCTGACCAATAATCAGTGATCGTTGGCTGTTTTAACTGTTAATGCATAACTTTGAGTTTGATTTTTTTTTTAAATTATACTTACTACTTGTAGTAAGCAAGCTATTTCAACTTGCTGTAAGCTAATAGTTAGAAATAGAATAGAAAATACAGTAACTGTGCAGGAGCCAAATAAAAATATTTAGGGAAAATCTTTAATGAAATTGAAACTTACTATCCAGGTCACTGGTTACATTTTTCCAAAAATATATTTATGTTGCATTTTCCCTTTTCCAGCACTCTAAAGACATCCTTTTCTAGGAAGCTTTCAGATTGCTAGGTCCTGCAAATGCAAAATATTGTGCTATTCTACAGCACCTCCATGTGTCCATAAGTCATCACTACACATTTATGTCACTGTTCAGCAAGTCCCCCTGTTGGCCAAGAAAAATAAACCCTGCCACTGACTGCAGCATCTCAGGGATGTGCACTGCAAGCACTGCCAGATGCTAATTAATCATAGCTATGGCAACTAGCGAGGTGGTAATGTATTTGTATTTGAGTTTGTGCGTGTGTGTCTCTTCCTGACGTAGATATTGTGGTTAAATAGCCTAGCAGTGAGCTTTTAAGTGGTAATTAGTCTCGGCTGTTGCCATGGTCACAGGAATGAACCATCGGAGGTGCAGCGTGACACACAGAGAACAAGATCAGCCACTGCCTCCTCATAAAGATGCTGAGTAAGGGTGTGATGTTTTCTCAGTGCCCCCCCCCCCCCCCCCCCCC